>OX419585.1:3580166-3765706 GCA_948473455.1 Teleiodes luculella
TCAGCAACTAATAAGCTATTCAAATCCAAAAAGATTACCTTTATACTAAAACCCGCCTTAAGGTACCTTTGCACGTGGAACGTCACATATTTTACCATTTTTTACACATATAGGTAGGTATATATTATTTCAGTTTTAGGTTTTAGCTAGGGTTCTAGAAAATATTATTTTCAGATTTAATATTTCAAGAACGACGACGTTGTCATCATTTAGGAAAGATGTCATCTGTTAGACTTATCTCAAAACAATTGCAAAGCACTATTTACATAATTATTATGTGTGGTTCCCCGTTCCGTGGTATGATGCCAACTATGATTATTACCTTGTAATTTTTTTACAAGCTGATGGTTTCGTTTGACAAGGGTACTTATGCATTCATAATAATACCAGTTAGATAATATTATTTCAGACAGAAAAAATATAATAAATTTGTTTTGCAACGAAATCCACACAGCTCACTAATTAATTTCCTAATAAAAACCGCATTTCGTGGACACCCCGCGTTCCGTATCACGCAGAGAAGCCGACGCTACCGTATCACCCCCCGCTAGTACAAAAACCAGGGCTTGTTAACCTGGTTAAAATTTAAAACCAGTTCTTTTGCATCTCCATACATTGCGCAAGAGAGCGTTATCATTTCGGTTTCGCTCTACCGGAACCCATATTTTTATTACAATCATTTCCCGTGGCCCCAAGTAGTTAGCCTTCCTCACCTCGCTAGTCCCTCAGTGACGCAAAAAACATTTCTTATTTTGATATCTAAACCATAAGTGACGCTAATTTGTAAGAATGATTGGCATTTGAACATGGTACACACCAAATGACGCTTGAGATTTTGGATGCTGGAAAAATAAAAAACTAGCCAAATAAAGTTCAATTTGACTGTAATGTTGCACAGTGACGCAGCAATAAATAATATCTAGCACTCGAACAACATACAAAACACAAAGGATTTCATGAAATTCTTTTTTAAACATGATCCACACAGAATCCTGTGGATCAGTTTTCATTTGTCAATATTTCGACAAATATACCATTTGGAGACAAATTAAGTATACTAGCACCGTCACGTATGATACGTGACGGGACCCAACATTTGAAATCCACTCTCGTAACAACATATAATTAGAAAAAGCAGAAACAAGATTTCGAACCGTCATTTCGTGTGGCCCATGTTTGATACCGTCACATTAGCTGAATTATGCCTTAATTAGGTTGTAAAGCTATTCATAGCAAAGAGAACTTCCGTCACTGAGGTTCTAGATTTATTTGAAACCAATCGGTGCAGTATTTACGATATAATTCGAAATTAAAATTTGTATGAAATCTTTAAGATAGGGTGACAACAATGTACGTAAAATTATGGATAGAAAGGTTTTCTTGATATAATAACTGTACTCAGTCAGTTAATTAGTTTTACAGCTTTGTTTTTTATCAAATTCAGGGAAACACCGATTTATTTCTAGTTTTAAAAACAATTCTAATAGGATTTTTTAAAGGCCGACTAGAAAAATAAAAAAAACTCTGTGGTGGAAATTCTATTAAACTAATTTAGTAATAGAAATGGTTCAGAAATGGTCGCCCGCCCCCATCCCAGGCCTTTTTTTCCCGGTCAAGGCTTTTATATTTAAGTAAAGATTTAAGTTTTACAATGAAAATAATAATAGAGCAGGTTATTATTTATTTTGGCAGCATTGCTTTATCTGAAACCAAACAACAGACTTTTTGTATTTCTATATTTAACGTTTTTATGCCTGTCTATTACTAGTTTTTTTAAATATTTTTATTTTGATCAGTTGATCTAGCCAGAGAGGTGGGAGAAAGTCGCGCTTCAGTTGATCTTTGATCTATGGTTTATTAGCTGAAATTATTATTTATTTTTTGTGAATCATCCTGGCAACATTAACGTACGTAGCCATCA
The DNA here is from genome assembly GCA_948473455.1 of Teleiodes luculella. NCBI lineage: Eukaryota > Metazoa > Arthropoda > Insecta > Lepidoptera > Gelechiidae > Teleiodes > Teleiodes luculella. Next base: position 3,582,088 of record OX419585.1, read on the forward strand.
AAAAATAATATCTGTCATATCAATTCTAGGCCAGAATAAACAAAAATCTAAAAAGTTATTGTTAGACACTATTCTCACAAAATATTAGTAAAGTTTGGATAATTTTATTTAAATACATTTATGTAAGTAAAACAAATGATTAATAGTAGTAATTTACTAAGTAGTAGTAGTGTAGTAATTTACTTTCTAATAATTTGTTTTGGTCAGTTCTTTTTCAAAGGCGAGTATCAACCAAATATATAAAACAGTAGCAGTCTATGTTTTTATAAAATTAATCTAGTATCAAATATATAAAACAGTAGCAGTCTGTGTTTTTGTAAAATTAATCTAATTGTTTACTTGCAGGTAGTGAAGTAGGTATATTTTACAACAATTTCCTTTTTAAAACAGGAAGTGGCGCCACACAGTGGCCAACATGCAGAACTAATCACATAGTGTTACCATTATAAATAAATATTATAAGGGGTGAACTCACACAAATGGATTTCTTAATACGTGGTAGAACTAGTTTTAGTGTTTATACTTCAGTATTTGATTTTAGTCGGCCGCAATAATTTATTTATTTATGAATTTAATTATTTAATTTATGAAATAACATGTCCGCAAAAGGATGACTTCGTGGTCACCCTAGCTCATTTCCATACAAATTTTAATTTCAAATTATATCGTAAATACTGCACCGATTGGTTTCAAATAAATCTAGAACCTCAGTGACGGAAGTTCTCTTTGCTATGAATAGCTTTACAACCTAATTAAGGCAAAATTCAGCTAATGTGACGGTATCAAACATGGGCCACACGAAATGACGGTTCGAAATCTTGTTTCTGCTTTTTCTAATTATATGTTGTTACGAGAGTGGATTTCAAATGTTGGGTCCCGTCACGTATCATACGTGACGGTGCTAGTATACTTAATTTGTCTCCAAATGGTATATTTGTCGAAATATTGACAAATGAAAACTGATCCACAGGATTCTGTGTGGATCATGTTTAAAAAAGAATTTCATGAAATCCTTTGTGTTTTGTATGTTGTTCGAGTGCTAGATATTATTTATTGCTGCGTCACTGTGCAACATTACAGTCAAATTGAACTTTATTTGGCTAGTTTTTTATTTTTCCAGCATCCAAAATCTCAAGCGTCATTTGGTGTGTACCATGTTCAAATGCCAATCATTCTTACAAATTAGCGTCACTTATGGTTTAGATATCAAAATAAGAATTTTTTGCGTCACTGAGGGACTAATTAGTCTCCTTAATTAATTAACAAAGGGCCACATGACGTGATTGTAATAATTTTAGCATATCTCGGAAAACACTCGCTCGATGACTGAGCAGACGAGCAGACTGATTGACTGAGTGAGTGAGATCGACAAAAAAAAGAAAGAGAAAAATATGTGGTCAGTTCCTTTGCCTTTTTCTGGAAAAAAATAAAAAAAAAAACTGCAACAAAAACGACATGAAGGCGTGAAATTTTTCAAGTTTTTCATTTAGATTTTCCTAATTAGTGTGTCTGATTATATTTCTGTCATGGATTTTATAATAGATACGGCAGGCGATGGAAACCTGCATACCAAGACAGGGCTTTTTAATGAAAATGAAAAGCCATACTTTGTAGGTTAGTTTTATTTTACCACCACTTTTATTTTACTTTTTCGTCACGTTCCTTTTATTTTAATTTCACTTTATCCTCCTATCAGTTTTACTATATATGTCTATTAGTATCTAGTTGTTTTTTTTGCGATATCACTGAATGGTTTTTGTAAATGAATAAATAAACAAGGCCTAAACTAAAGTTCTGCCACTCCTATAAAGCTTGAATCCATGCAGACCTTGTCTGACGGAACTGCTACGGTGTTATTATACGACCACCAGTATGCTGCTAGTTTTAAATAATTTATTAAAGCAATATGGCTCATACTATATTACTGTGTTATTCACTATTTCCTAAAATATTATTCAATTTACAGATAAAGAAGACCGTACTGAGGCAATACTTAACCTGTTTTTGAAGAAGAAAGAAGAATTAGATACAAAAGAATCTGCTGAAGCAGAACTTGAATACAAACTCAAACATCTAAAGGTTGATAGTCAAATTGATGAGTTCTTAGAGGATATGAGATGGACTCATTCTGTCATAGTAAAGAAAGAGAAGAAAAAGAGACTATTCCGCTTTGACCAGTTGGATATTGAGACGGGCAAACTTAAGTCTGGTCTGGGTGCAGTGGATGTTGAAAAAGAAATGAAGAAGTCAGTATTGCAGCCAGGAATCGAACAGGAGCTTCGGCTGCCTAAATATGATGTTAGTCAGAGAAAACTGAAGGCACTTCGTAAGGTATAAATTTCAAAGATACATTTAAAAGACCTGTGAACTGTGTAAACTTTATTTGCTTGCTCCTCTTGTGTTGTCTGTCTTCGGATGTTGGCCTCCTTCAAATATTTTCATCTCTGCCTACTTCTTGTCACTTTCATCCAATCCATTCGGCCATTTTTTATAATATACTGGCTAAAAAATAATAAATATTCAGTGTAATTTAGTCATAAATATAAACTAAATTCAGATACTGAGCCAACAGAATTCGCAGAGCACTACAGTAAATCCTTATCCGGATAATATTTTCATGGATTATAGCAGGGACTTGCATACCAAAAAATATTGATACCATAAAAATTACGTAATTTTTTCAGTTTATGAAGCATTTGAGACTGATATTTATTTTGATACTAAAATTAAATTTCTTTTTGATTCTGAGACAAAGATCTTATAATAAATAAAACTTCACCTTGGCTTTTTTAATAATTTACAGAAAGAGAGAGAAAAGACCAAAGGTCCAGGCTGGTTCAACTTACCAGCACCCGAAGTGACCGAGGAGATGAAGAATGACCTTCAAGTGCTTAAGATGAGGTCTGCTCTCGACCCTAAGCACTTCTACAAGAAGAATGATATGGAAGTCTTGCCTAAGTACTTTCAGGTGAGTTATACCTTAAACTTGATTCTATTTAAGGGGCTTACATAAGCTAAGTGGCGCTGCCACCCTTTAAAAAATAAAAGAGAAAGGAAAATTGCGAAAAACGGCCACTTTTCGCAATTTTTCTATCTATAACTACAGCTTGATAATAAATAAAGTTAATGGCTTTTATATGTCCTACAGAACACCGTCTCCAATATTGTTTAGATTTTTGAAATATTGATTATTTTTCGAGGTATTATTTTTTAAAGGGTGGTACAGTAAAATAAATAAATACAGTAACCAGCACATATAACTGGACACTCCACTATGAAATTCACCCCTACTGTGGAATAGCGATGCTTAAAGGTCAAAGTGGTCAGGCGCATATTGTGCTGGCTGTAGTACTTTAAAAAGATCTAAGTAACCAAAAGTAGCAGTTTTTAGTATCACACTGTATGTGTCTAGATTATTATCAGCCTAGGATTTTTATAGATAGTCGTCTTTTTCATGAATATTATGTAAAAGCAACTATTGTCATTTTTTATGGTAATTTTCAGGTTGGCCGCATCATGGATTCTCCTCTAGACCACGTCAACGAGCGTCTCACGAGAAAAGAACGCAAGCGCACTATAGTGGACGAACTACTTGCCGACGCGCAGTTCCAGAAATACAATAAAAAGAAGTACAAAGAAATCATTGATGAAAAGAGAAAGTCACAATACAGAACATTCATGAAGGATAAAAGACAGAAAAATAAAGCGGAATTGAAGAAGAATAAGTTAAAAAGTAAAAAGAAGGCTGCAACATAATAAATGTTATTGGTTAGTATTTACTTGTTTCTCTTTTATCAATTACCTCGTGCAAAATCAAACAGTCAAAATAGCAGCAAAATACTATCTCCACTACTAGAGTATGCACAAAGCATTCAAAATATTGAAAAATAGTATTAAATCTGCTGTCACAAAAAAGTAATTCGACTATTTATAATATCATATTTTTTAATGAAATGAAACCCATAAATAACAATTTAACAATTTATTGTATAATAACAAAACATTTTTTCTTATAGGTACTTGTTATGCAATTGTCATACATAATAAATAATACACAATAGAAATAATTTAAAAAAATCTACAACTCGTACAAAAATAATGTTTAGTATCACAGGTTAAAAGCGATAGTTCTACGATTTTCGTGACATTCTTGACTAAATATAATATTATTATTAGGTTTTATTTTAATAGGTAGATATAAAAAGTTTAGAAAAAATATTTCATCTTATCAATATCAAATTGAGTTGTCCAGAGTGTTATTTTAATTTTTCAGAGTGATTGTTTTGATTCATACAATAAATAGGTGTAACTCTCAAAGACCTCCCACTAGCGTCTTTTGAGCGTCGCGCAAACAATCATAGCAGGCCTCCGTCACTCCATGTACTTGCGCGCTATAACTACCTACCGCCCGACCGAGCGGTCTCGGGCCGACCCAGGACCAATTCCCCATTCCCTAAACGTGTTAGTAGAGTGGCGCAATACACGAGAGAGAGATGAAGCAACTACTTCTTTTCGCCTAGCGCCGTGCGATCTGAATTGCACTTTATTATAACGTAGTTAGGGTAGCAATTTATATGAATTATGTCGCCTAGTGCAGCTTCTGTAGGGACTACTTGGTATTCTGTGATCATAGGCAGCAGCAAGCCGAGTGAAACAAAAGACGGACGCGGATGATTGTATGCGCGGCTCACGACGTCGACGCTCGAAAAACCCCAGTGTGGGTGGTGTGTTATATCTAATATCCTCCAGTAACGTCGATGGCGGCGCCGGTGATGAATGAGCTTTTTTCTGATGCCAGAAACGCTATTACTTCTGCGACCTCTGTAACAGTTTATTTTCTTTTGTTAAAATACGAACTATTTGGTACAAAAAAATTGGTAGAATATAATCCCTTTAACCGCCATGGTCTGAAATATAAGACTTACCAAATCGAGCACACAAGCCGCCGTCTCATAAATAAGACTTATGTTTTGACTGATTGATATAGATTTTGTTAGAAAATAATATGTTTGGCGGTTAAGGTTAAACAGGTCCATTAATAGCGGTTCAATGGCCTATAGCTAAGTGGTAGCATGGCAGCATATCTACTTTAGAAGCAATGATTTCCGATTGAAGTCCCAATTAGGACAAACAGCGATGATAATCTTAAATAGAATGTGCTCATTCCAATATATTAAACCGTTTATTGCATGAAAAATTTACACATACAAAATATATCCAAAGTAATCATTAGCCTACCCTGAAATCAGGGTGAAGCGAAGCGACAGTTGGTTAACTTCACACACAACCCTTAAATTACTTCACAGGTTTGTGTAGGTTTCCTCACAATGTTTTCCTTCACCGTAAGAGCACTGAATAAACGTAAAAATCACATTGGTACGTGCCGAGGTTCGAACTCGCGAACTTCTGAATAGAAGCCAACGGCCCTAGGCCACTGAAGCTCTTACTAAACTAATTTAGTGTGAGCTGGCCAGATGTAAATTACCCATAGACTACCGGTAGTTAACCAAATTTTTGGTCAGTGTTGTCGCCTTGCAAATAATTGAATCACTAAGTTTGCTTACCTAAACTTCTTTTTTTCATCTACATTTATTTAGCGATTTCTAGGGAAAAATTTGATAGCAAAAATTCGATTATCTAGTGACTTTCTAAAGCAAACTTAGTGATTCAATTATTTGCAATGTAGCAACACTGACAAAAAATTTGGTTAACTACCGGTTGTCTACGGGTATTTTACTATTAGTTGGCCCTACATATTTTGTTACTATTGTTGTATCGTAATGTTACCTGAAGGCTCCCCCAGGCGCCCCAAAGGCACTAGTCTAAGTAGACCCTCCTTTACTTTGTCTGGTACAGTCTGGATTATTGGTGTGTTTATCACCCCAGGAAGGATAGCATTCACTCTGGAAACAAATAAAGGAAATGTAAATAACTAACCAAGTTCAACCAGTGCAGTTGCATTTTAAAGAGTAATATCTGGAATAATTAATTACCTACTCTACTATTATCACTACATAGTATAAAATAAAGTCGCTTTCTCTGTCCCTATGTCCCTTTGTACGCTTAAATCTTTGAAACTACGCAACGGATTTTGATGCGGTTTTTTTTAATAGATAGAGTGATTCAAGAGGAAGGTTTATATGTATAATACATGCATAATATACTTAAGGATAACCCACAATAACCATTTTCCCGTGCGGAGCCGGGGCGGGTCGCTAGTTTTGTATAAGAACCAAAATAGAATAGGATGCCTTAGACGTCTTATAGCTAAACAAAAATTCTGCCAGGAAGTCTTTTATGTAGGTAGGTATCATACATAATAACTACGCCTCGGTCACACACAGTGATTAATCGCTGCGAAGTGGCACTCGCTTCATTTTTATTCGCAGCGACTATTAGCTAAATCGTCGTCACCTTCCGTCACTGGTTAAAGACACATCACAGCGACAACAAAAAATAACTTTATGTTATTATTATTGTTAAATAAAAAAAAATTTATAAGTTTATTTTATAAGTATTTGTATATGGGCTTGACCTGAAATAAACTAATATTTATTTATTTTATTTATTTATTTTATAAATGTGACCGAGGCTTTAGTTGCTTTTTTGCTTCATAATGAAAAAAAAACTGCAGTCCTAGCATGGTCTAAGAAAACAAGGTCTTGCATTCCGACCAGGTGACACAAGCCGACGTCATCATGCTGTTCTGTTCATCCTTGTCTATTAACACGCATTCGACAAGGATGTACAGCATGATGACGTAGGCTTGTGTCAAGTCACGTGGTCCGAATGCAAGACCTTGTTTTCTTAGACCATGAGTCCTAGTACATTTTTGCTACCTACTATCTATCTAAAACATTATAATAAATGAAGATCTAGTTACCTTATGTTGTATTTTCCAAGTTCTTTAGCTGCAGCTTGTGTCATACCGACTACGCCCGCCTTACTGGCCGCATAGTTCGTTTGTCCTGGAAAAGGAGAAATCTGTCTTTTACTTCTTATTTTATTATATTGCACTGAGCAAGTGTTATGTATATAATTCGTCTTTATGTATGTATGTCAGCTAACTCATCCTAAATGGCTAGACTGATTTGGATGAAAATAGTTGGTTAGCTTAATGTATATTTTGATTCCCTAGATGTTTCACAATACAAAGGGATCTTGACTGGATAGTCAAGTTTCTTTTTTTTAATTAAAAAAAAAAAGAAATGTTATACATATAAACTTATGACATAACGTCATATTTTCTAGGTATAGTAAAATAAGAATGCCCTTGAAATTATCTTATCAATAACTGTCAAGACACTTTTTATGGCAATTTAAAACTAGGATCTATTACTTCACTTATCTATCAGTGCTGTACGTTATCGTTTTTCGGATGTTGTAAAAAATAATAGATACCTTTTATAATTTAAGATAAGAATAGTTTGAAAGTAAGCTTACCCATATTGCCGTATTTTCCAACGATGCTGGAGATATTAATGACGGAACCTCGCAGACCGGCTTCTGTCATAGCCTTTGCAAAGGCTCTCATTACTAGGAAGGTGCCCTGAAAAGTTACATAGCATACTAAGTAATATTTTCATACCAGATAGCACTGAGGCGTAACAAAACTCTACCACAGAATACCAAATAGTAGTCCCTAAGTCTACCCTATGGTCTGTTTCATATTGATCCGGACAAAGTTCATTATCCTCTTTCTTTTCCTTAAAATTATTCAAAATTATGTAAAGCCCGCCCAGAGAAATAAAAAACCTCGCCATATTGCGGAATTTCAATTAAACTAATTTTCATTGTGCCATAGTCGTAAAAATATACACGTGGCGCTCCCAGAGCAGGTTTTTTATTTCTTTGGTCAGGCTTTAAGACCAAAATGTCTGGCAAGGTCACACGCTGCCCCCGTCTCTTCTACTGCGGTATGCCAAATTGCGTATTTTACGATAACTTCCTATAGTTTGTTTTATCGTATCGTTTGAAAAAAACGTGCGCATTGTACGCAGGCGTCAATGACCTTTTGACCGGATTAATATGAAACAAACCATATGTGTGTGGAGCTGGTGGTGCCTACAACAACGATCTATTTCTTTGGGTCATCATTTCAGCCAAAGACTTCTAGTGCTTGACAAAAGCGTTTCCCAAAAATCGCCTCAACGATCGTCAGTCCACCTCGTGGGGGGCCTGCCTACGCTACGTCTTCTGGGGGAGTTATTTATTTATTTCTTTAAGATTTATTGCACACAAGAAAATTATAAAAATACAAACATAAAGAACGACGACACAACAGGTACTACTTATTTCTAAAGAAATGTCTTCCAGTAGACCTAGAGGAAGAGAAAAGGATTAAAATACAGAGGTAAGACGTGCACAATAGATACAAAAAACAGAAACTAACTACTTAAAAGACCTATACCTAATACACATACCTATATCAATAATATATACTACATACAAAGATATATAAATAATATAGATATAATACAAATACCATACATAAAGAAAATATGAATACATGATATATTTACTTATACCTACATAAATATTATAACATACAATACACATACATAAATACATACCTACAGCTAATCAAGTAGAGAGATAGTGCTCTTTAACGCGTCTCTTGAATACAGCGATAGTGGGACTATCACGTACAGGATGGGGAAGAGAGTTCCACAACCTAACCGCATGAGCGGTAAAAGAGTTGGAGTAGAAACCTGTACGACAAGAAGGAAAAGAGAGAAGTGTTCTGGTATGTGGTCGACAGGGTTTGTCCTGGGAACGAGAGAAATTAAAACGCTCACGCAGGTAGGAAGGAGAAGAGTAGATAGCAGATATAGGTACTTATGTGGCTGTCTGTCCCCATTTGGTGTCTGTGCTTATTTTTTTTTTCAAGAATTCCTTCTTATTGGATTTGTTATAATTTAAGTAAGAAAACAGCATCAATTTACAGTTGGTTCAGTATAGGTAATATAAACATTTGATATTTGTTTATCAGGACTATAAGAAAATATTTATCTTCAAGATAGTAGATTGTTATGTTTGATACCAACCTTCAAGTTCACATCTAGAACATTATCATAATCTTCTTCAGAAAGCTTCAGCATCCAGTTGTCTCTGGTAATGCCCGCAGAGTTGACCACAATCGTTGGTGGCGTTTTGTACTGCTTCAGAGCTATATCTACCAGGTTCTTCACTGAGCCGGCATTGGCTACATCCAACTCTATGGCAGTGTGGTCTCCAGCATCTGAACATTTAGAATTCTTACCACAAAAAAGATACACACTAACATCATTTAAAAGTCTTGAAAAAAGACATTAATTATTTAGACATGCACTTATTGACGTCGAGTTGCGGATAACAGCCCGATGAACTAACTAACTAACTAGACATGCACTTAATGATTGTTTTATGATATTGCAGTTAGTTTAAAAATAATAACTGTAGTACTATAGTTCTTAAGTATTTCTTTTTAGTTATACACAGTGTTTTGTTGATCATCAGTCTGGGTTGATTTCAATAGGGAGGAGTATAGTGTAGGTGCTACGAGTTAGAAGAAGTTATTTTATAACATGAGACTAACTCAATAAAATATTTATATTTTGACTTCAAAACTTAAAATAAGACCAGAAAAATAAAAAGCCTGCTTTAGGGGCGCCACAAGTATATTTGTATTATTTATGGCAACATTTCCTTTCCACTATAAAAATAGTTACCTACATTAAAATTCCATAATATAACAAGTTTTCTTTATTTTTCTGGTTGGACTGTAAAATAGATTTGAGTTACACATATTGAGTTTTCAATTTACCATTAGCACCACAGGCCAGTGACGTATGAGTCTTGATAGTTTCCACGGCCGCTTCATAGTTCTTATCTGCAGCAATGACCACGGCTCCTTCTCGAGAGAGCACCTGACATGCCGCGCGCCCTATACCGGACCCAGCTCCTACAACATTCAATGAGACACATCAAAATATTGGCTTTTTTTTAAAATCCGTGCGTTTACATTTTGTTACAAGCAATTAAATATCAGGGAAGAAAAATAGACTAGGCGCACTTAGTTTTGACTAGGCGCACTTAGTTTTCAATTTGACCTAACTTGTATTGCTAGCTAAATGCATGCTATACGAGAAGGTTAACTTCAATTCAAATTAAAAACAAATGAACTTCATTGAAGTTAATAATTATCAAGTAGGTAGGTATCCAATACCTGTTACCACAGCTAGCCGCCCAGCTACTACGCCAGAAGCCATTTTCAGTAATAAATACGAGTTTGAAAATTAAAATGTATTGAAATTAGATTTACTTTGTACTTTTCTTCATTTCTTTTCCTTCACTTCACTGAGCATATCGAGGGCATCATTCCATAGAGGCGTACATACGGATTTTCAAATTTTTTTTTATTATGCCATTAGATTCTGTTTGAAATGGCGCACCAGATGCAAAAACACTCATTTTAGCACCTTAAATATTACTCCCATTATTGCTTAAAGTTTTATAGGCGTAACCTAATAACAAATTATAAATATCGAACCAGATAGACGTATACTAGGCGTAACCACCCAATTTTTAATATTTTGTCAAGCCAAACAGTAGTATGAACGTGTATGCCTTTTTGGTCCGTTACAAAATATAATAAAAAGGCGCAAGAGCGGAGGTGACCTAAACTGTACGCCCCTGTAATAGTTCGTTGCTTTGTACAAAAGGGCCACATAGCGAAAGGTTCACTTTCTACAGGAGAATTACGAATAATTTTTACTTATTTTTTTACTTTGTATACCTACTTTAACTGATACCTTTAATACTTAATACTGTGTCGGTTCTATGCGCAATGTGCTCCACCGGTCGGAGACTATGGTTTTCCAGTTTTCTCATCAATCCTGTAACAATCGCACTGGGAAACTCCGAGCATAACCCTCTTCATCGCTTTTTGAGTGACTTTGAGCCTTCTTATGAGGCCCGTCATCGTAAGCGACCACGTCTCAGATCCGTAAGTCATCACTGGCAACACTCATTGGTCAACGACTTTTGACACTGCGGTTTTTGGGACGAAAAGATTTTGCACAACTTCCCAAACGCTCCCAGCCGAGTTGAATTCGACGATTAACCTCATTTTTGAAGTTAGATACACCTAACTGGACTCTTCGTCCCAGATAGACGTAATGGTCTATAACTTCAAGAGCAGAGTCCGCAACTTTTATTGGAATCCTAGGTACTTCAGAAGCATTCGACATTACTTTTTGTCTTCTTCATGTTCATATTCAGACCCACTTGTTGGGAGACTTTTGAGGTCATCGAGCATTGCGCTGAGATCCTCCAAACAAGGTTAAAGCCATGACCACAATATCGTCGGAAAACCTAAGGTACGTAATGTACCTATTCATCATTAAAATTATAATTGATACCATGTCCTTCCCAGTCCAGAAGCAAAGACATCCTCCAGTGCAGTGGTGAACAACGTCGGAGAGAAAACATTTCCTTGTTTCGCACCCCGCTGCAGCTGGATTTAACTAGAGTTCTGAGCCTGGAGTCAGACTGAGATGGTAGGATGGTTGCGTTCTGTTACAAACACTTAGCACCTCGATATATTGGTAGTCGATTTATCACCTCTGAAGAGACTGTAGCACTGCCCAAGTCTCGATCGAATCGAAGGCTTTCTCATCCGTGAACGCTAAGCATAGTGGCTGGTTATACGATCTTGTATATAAACTGTCGCAACATGTGAATGTTCTCTATGTACTATAGCCTTTTCGGAAACCGGCTCGTTCCGGAGGCTAGAAGTAGTTGAATCTGCGCGCGAGATTAGTAACTGTCGAAAACGAGATGGGTCTCTAATTCTTTGAAAGAGTGTTATCATTATCACCCTTTTCAAAGAGGACCACCACACATCTGAGCAACCTGCGGGGTTGCTCCTTCGAGGATGACGGAATTAAAGTTTCTGAAGGGCTTTTAAGACCGGTATACTACCTGCCTTCAGAAGTTCAGCAGTTATTCCGTCATCACCCGGTGCTTTGTTGTTTTTTAACTGTTAGATTGCCATTCTTGTCTCGTCCGGGGTCCGGGATTTTTTATACACAAGACAGTCTGCTGCAGCTTGCTGCTTGGCTATACAGAAGACAGACTTCTGCAGCTTGGCTGACAGGTGTCTGGCCTGTTGTGTACAACAGCTGTCCATAGAACTCCTCGATTTCCTTTAGTAGCTCAAGGTTAGATGTTACAGTTCCTACCGTCCGCAGTCTTCAGCTTCGTCAATTGACTTTGCCCAACAGACAAATCTCTGGCGAACACTTTGATGCTTTTGTTACGCCCAAAGGCCTCTACGATCCGTATTAAATTGGCGAAGCTCGCGAGTAAGATATTTTCAGATTTGCCTGTTGAGCCGCCGTCAATCGGACTGCAGAACCATCCTTCGTCTTTTTTCCTCCTTCTTTTTAGTTTTAGTATTTTGGACCCCGCTGTATGGACAGCTTTCACGAACCTGTCATTGTATTCGTCCACGTTACTTCGGTATAACTGATGCCTTAGAGGCTGTATCTTTTTGGGTTAGTTGTATCATCGTTTAATTGAGTTGATGATCTTTTATTTTTCGAAGGTTTTATGAGTATGTGTTGTACGCCCTTGATTTATTTTGATAGTTACTGAATTCAAGTTTGTGCCATATGGGCGTATAAACAAAGAAACTGATTAGTTATCAAGTGTTTGGTGATTATTTAATAATATTATTAAAAGGCTATCAAAGAATTCCGTAATTAATTCAACAATAACAGTAAATATAATGTTTTTAATTTTTACGCCCTTTTAATATATGAAAATAGAGTAACCGATATTTGCCATAGATGTCGGACCAAATAGGCGTATGTGCAATATTTCCTAAAATACATGTTGAATCCAATTTCTATTCCTACCCAACAAACACACATGAAATAATATCACCCTACTAAAAAAATCATTTTGATAGACTAATTTTTCAATGAAATATTAAGTTTTTTGTCTCTCCTGTAAAATTTGGTTTTTGCGCATACGCCCCTATGGAATGATGCCCTCGATATAATCACTAGGTACCTACGTTCTTCACTTCACCTTTGAAGTTTGTACCGTTATCAGTGCTGTTTTTTTTTAACTCTTATCAAAAAATATTGTTTGGTTGGAGCAATAAGGATAAAGCATTAACTTTGTACGAGAAAAAAACTACTGTTGTCTTTTTCTAACATTTCGTATGGTGGTGGGTGGGTGAAACAAAAGAGCTGTTTTGTTTAAGCTTTTTTTTTAGTTTCTTTCTCCCTTATGGGAAAGGCAAAGAGATCTAAGCCCATACAGCCTAGTCTATATAGTTTCTTGCATTAGAAAAAAACTACTGTTGTCTTTTTCTAACATTTCGTGCGGTTGGTTGGTGGTGGGTGGTGGGTGAAACAAATCAAAAAGAGCTGTTTAAGCTTTTTTTTTTAGTTTCTTTTTCCCTTATGGGAAAGGCAAAGAGATCTAAGCCCATACAGCCTAGTCTTTAGTAGTTTCTTGCATTATCCAAGTTTAATGTCTTCATCATCAGTCATTATTTCTTCAGTTTTATTTCGTCGTCTTTAGTCATTTCTTGTATCCATGTTAAACGTCTTCAGTAGTCTCAATTCTTGTTACGAGATCATTGAAATGCAAGGGTGGTTCTTACATTCCAATGATACTGAAGTTTAACCAAGGGCGGATCCAGGGGGAGGGTCATGGGGGTCATGACCCCCCCCTGGGCTGGGTCCATGAGCTAGGTGGACCACAAAAATATTGTACCAAAAAGAACCGTCAAGCGAAATCCCAGAGATAAAACACCCTTTAGTTACAGTGTCCAAAGCACCCCATGAATGTTTTTCGCTTTTCGAGATATTATTATTTTCTGAAGTTTTGTGAATTTTCGACCTAGACAACTTAAAAATTCATTATAAAAAAGGACAAGGCTTTTTGAAATATATATTTTGCAACTACGAATATATACTCATGAACTTTAAACCCTAAAATATCCGTCTTCGTAACTTAAACGGAAGTTTGAAAAATTATGATCTAAAGTGAAAATATTATGGTCAGTGAATTTTGTTATAAAATTTCAACTTAAAATAAAAAATATTATTATATGGTCTCAAAAATCCCAACCAAAGAAATAAGAAACCTCGCCATATTGCGGAATTTCAATGGAACTAATTTTATAAGGGAAATTGTTGCCATAGTCGTAAAAATATACACGTGGCGTCCCCAGAGCAGGTTTCTTATTTCTTTGGTCAGGCTTTTAATTTAGAAAACTTGGCGAGAATCGTCAATGTTTTATGACCAAAAATTCTTAAAAAAAATTACATTTAAACATTATGTTTTTTGGGAATTTAAGCATTAATTTGTTTGGTAACTAATCGAAATTTAATGCAGGAACGTAAAAATTTTTAGGTCTTATTTTTTTATAACTGATGTTTCTGAAAACTTCTGCTTTACTACTTTTTAAAATAATTATGAAAGTTGAGAGTCTAGTGAAGATTTTAAAATTACTGATTTACCATGAAATCACCTATTAAGGGGCTACATGTTGCCAAATAGTGACGCATTTTTTTTTTAAATAATACGTAATACTGGTGTAAAAAAATGAGAGCACAATATTTTAAGGGATGAACCTACGAATTGACTTTATATTTATTATTATACTTCGCTGTAGTAGTTAGAGACAGAAAAATTGCAAAAAGTGACCGATTTTTGCTACATTGGACGAGTATATGTTCTACAGCACCCTGTCTTAAATTCTACCGATCAGATTTTTGAAAAATTGATGTATCCCTGAATTGATATCTTTTTATATTTTTAATTTTTAGTTGTAATTTTATGACAAAGTTCACTGACCGTATTTGTTTCACTTTAAACAATATTTTTTTATACTGCCAAAGGTTAAGAAGACGAATATTTAAAGGTTTAGAGTACAGGGTACAGGAGGATTTAGTTGCAAAGAAATATGTCAAAATGTCTTGTACTTTTTTTTAAACGATTTTTTTAATGATTTAAAGCCTGACCAAAGAAATATGACACCTGCTCTGGGGGCGCCACGTGTATATTTTTACGACTATGGCAACAATTTCCCTTATAAAATTAGTTCCTCTGAAATTCCGCAATATGGCGAGGTGTCATATTTCTTTGGTCGGGCTTTAGATTTAATATTCTCAAAATTGCAAAAAAAATCATGACTTTTGAGTCATGGATTCTACTGTACTCTCTCTCTTTCTCTCTATTCTACTTATAGAAGTACATAAAATCGCGGAACATTCATGGGGGTGTTTCGGACACTCCAAAGGGTGTTCCGTGTTCTATCTCTGGGCTTCCGTTTGACACATTTTTTTGGTAAATGCTGTATAATTTTAAGTAGGTACAATATTTACATTCAGTAATAAAATACCTTATTTTTACCCGTATCTATTATCAAAATTAAATTATAACTTCTTGTGTCGACCAAGACTATGTGACCCCCCCCCTGGCGCCGAAGCTGGATCCGCCCTTGAGTTTAACGCGAGGTATCAAACCAGAAACAGCTAACCACTCATTATTTCTCACTTTCATTGAATAGTTCTTCTTTAACGGCACATTATCGCACTAATTCCACCATAATAACACCACAATTACCATGAAAAACTAATTTTAAAAAGGACGAAACCATGAACCCGCCATTTCTTCTCGATTCCCGCATAAATAAAACTTTTCTTTCTGACTGAATAGGTCAATGAATGAATGAGTGAAGTAAAAAAGAAGACATTTTGAATTTTTGAGGTTATGTGAAAATAAAAAGACGGACGCCGATAGACGCTGATCTTTGTGATTGTGACAAATATTAGTTTTTACCCTGTAATTCAAACAATAAACTTACCAAAATGAAGCTCGTGCGCTTTTTGATGAAACTAAGCCACGAAACTGTAACTTTAGAGTTAAAAAATGGGAGCTCAGTTCACGGAACAATCACCGGAGTGGATGTGGCTATGAACACGCATATGAAAGCCGTAAAAGTAACGCTGAAAAACCGGGAAGTTCAGGACTACGAGACAATAACTATAAGAGGAAATAACATCAGATACTATCTGCTCCCGGATAGTTTGCCATTGGAGACTCTTCTCATTGATGATGCGCCAAGAGGTCGTGGCCGGCGGGAAGGTTTTTCACGTGGCGGAGGCGGTGGATCCCGTGGAGGCCGAGGGCGTGGGCGAGGAGGACGTGGAGGTGGTCGCGGAGGTCCCCGCGGGGGCAGAGGCCGAGGGCGGCGCTAAACAAGCTCCTTTTATTCATATTTCTGTACAGTACAGTCAGTCAACATTAATCTTACAGTACTGTTATTACCAATGATGTGTTTACACTATACTGTGCATTAATGTAACACTAGTAGGGTTTATATTCCATGAATTTTTCTTTGTGATATGTAAGTTTAGTCTATAAGTAGTAATGAATCTTAAGACTACAGAATGTAGGTATACTTACATGTTTTCTCATGGTTGATATGCTTTGTACCCCCCTATGAGTTGCACTAAATTCCTGTTATTTTGTGTTGAATTGCTTCAACTATACAAGAGATTGTGGATGTCTTTAAAAGTAAGGCCAATAATGTAATAACGCCTTGTTCTGGAAACAAGACACTTGTGTAAGGGAATTGTTATTACTATATTACTACTTAGATTTTGGATATTATGTACTATATAGTGTACATGTGAATCCAGAATCACAAAAACATACTATTTGAAAAAGTGAGTTCAAATAAATCTGGAATGGCTCTGGAACAACTCGAGTATTTTATAATTGTATGAATAAGTAAAATACAGTTTTAAGTGCTTTTTAACATGTATTTAAATTTGCAGTCAGTTAAACATAACTTTGCTTCCACTTTATCAAAAATAGTTTTACTTTTACTACACAATTATGAAGTAGAAGTATACTTTAATTAATTACAGATATATTTTTACCATCTCTGTCTTACATTAAAATTATTTATGTAAGTGTGCATCTACAACTTATAATCTCAGTCAAATTTCTTCTAAACTCTTAATAATAAATCAGTGATTGGAATGCAGGGAGCTAAATTGTCAAAATTATGGATAGGTCCATGAAAATTTCAATTCAATTTACTTAAAATAATGAATACAATGGAATATACAAAATATTAACACAACACAGATGTCCCTGTTTCATTCCCACTGTTAATCAAATAGGTGTCTGTAAAACAGTAAGAAAAAACTACTTATTCTTTAAAGTTTTAAATAAAACAATATTTTTTAACTAAGTTTTTTTCTTACAATACTTATTTATAGATTCTTCTAGTTATTAGAAAACTAACCACTTATAGGTCCATCACATTTATATCACTAATTATAATCTTAACCTACATAGGTACATATTAATTAATTAACAGAACTTTAGAACTTTTTAAGTTGGACAAAATTTTTTATTAAACCTATATCAACAAATTGACTTACTATAAAATAATATAGTTATTATTGTTCAAATGAAAGATTGAAAGGAAGTTGACAAGTTCTCGAAACAGTAATGAAAATAATATAATGGATGGTAGCTGGTACTTGTCATCTGCAAAACTAGTCACTATGCGCTATGGTACTATCAGCAAAGTTGCCGCTAGCCCACCTTAAGGGATAATATTGTGTGCAGTGGTTCGAGACAAAGTATGCTAGACCCCACCTTGTTGTTTTTTTTTCGTCATAAACTTTATATTTATATTGACAATAATTGACATACTAAACTATAAACATTCTTTTTTGAGTCTTCATTTCTTCAGAAATATACTTCAAAAATCATCAGTAATTGGTAAATCAAACAAAAAGGCGGGCTAGAGAAGATTGTCGCGTGCAAGGGAAATATTTTTAAGCTGGGCTAGCGGGTGCTAGCAGGAACTTTGCTGATAGTACATTGCCACACACATTGCTAACACCAAAGATCACTTTTTCATATTAACATTGCTTTCAAATTCAAAAGCATGAGTATGCACTGTGACATAAAAAATTATATCTTATTGCTATTTTAAAGAAGTAACACACAATATATCTAATGTGCAATAATGTGCATATCTGTGTTGAACATTAACAGTATATTTCCACCAAAATCCATTCTTATAAATTTTTAATGTGAGGAAATAAAATGCTCACATTGTACACACTTTAATTCTTACATTATCATAAAAATTTCTATATAATTATCACATACTGGCTACATACAGCTTCCAACTAGCAATACTAAGTTTTCTTAACAATATTTGAATACTAAATTACCAATAGTGGATTAAATTAAGTCAACAATTGGTGTGAACCTAATCCAGAGCTTATCAAACTCCATTTTGAATTGCTGCACAAGTTCAGCCTGGGAAGTAACTGTGACATTCTCCCAGTTTCCATTTAGAGCTTGGGTAGTCCAATTTAATGAACCAGTTATTACTAACGGTGTCACAAGCGAAGTCTCTGCAAAGTTATCAGGCGAAGCATCTACCAGGCAGAACTTGTGGTGCATAAAGTTAGTCGATTTCATCCAACGCACAGGTATACCTTGCTTTTCTAGTTTGCGTATGCTGGAACCAGAAGAAAAGGCCATGTCCGCGTCAACAATGATTCGAATCTTGACACCCCTGTAGTGCAGCTTCAATACAGCGTTTGCCAGATCCACACTCGTGAAAACATACATGCAAATATCCAAAGTATCCCGAGGGCAGTTTAAATAAAACAATAAACGTTCCATACTTGTGGTAATCATACATCGAGAGTACTTGCTTCGTTTTAGCTCCTTAGTTCCATGTGAAAACATTATCACTTCATGAACTTCTTTTAGAATTGGCTTCTTTTTCTTTTTGGTGAAAAAATTAAAGGCCCAATGCGATATTAAACCGAAAGAAACGCACAGTAGCAAGACTTTACTGTAACTTTTATAAGTCATTTTTCATAACAACAATAACGATCACTGTCCTAAAGTAACTTCTGAACCTTTGATTTTTTAATAGAATAATATTGCCCGTGTTTCTGGGTGCAAATCTCGCTATTCTCAACCAACCAATTCAATTAAAATATTGCTTGTTAGCATAATTTGCAAAACACAACACCGACAGACAGACAAAACAGCCGCCCACAATTTGACATTATATTTTTTTACTTTGCCTTTTTTAGCAAAGGCAAAGGCATCATAACTAAACCATGTTGCCGTCGTTTTGTTTTTATTTTTTTTTGACCGGGTTAAGATAAAAAGGACCTATAGATTTTTTAAATTCGAGCAAGTTTAATCTCCGAAAACGTTAAATAATACAATAAAATTTTTCATTTAGATTGCAAATCATTTATTATACTTGCCTCCTAAAATTATGTTTACACAGTTTGTATATATTTACAAAGTTAAGTTATTAATACTAAAATCATGTGGTCTCAGTCTTAAGTTTAAATTATAAGAGCTGTGATGTGCAGATTGCAGCGGTCCGGAGTAACCACCGATAATCGCACAGGATCCATAAGCGTTTTCACTTGACCCTCCATAACCGGTCATGGATTGACTCATCAAAGAATTAGAATTCTGTACATACTGCCTGTTAGCATTTTGCATCATCAGCGAATAGTCGTTCTGGTACAAACTAGGGTTTGTAATGGGAAGGCCTAGGTTGAAGTTTAAGTTGTTCGCAGGAAAGTGGTGGAGCCAGGATTCTTTGGAGTTTCGAAAATCTTGGCGAGGGTCCTGGTGAGGTATTCCTATTGGGACGGGAACCGGTTCCGGCGAGCTGTGGCTTGTGGAGCTTCGGCTGGACAGAGCTGACCGCTCGTTCCTTCTGAACTTGGCGCGTCTGTTTTGAAACCACACCTGTGGATAGAAAAACTCCACTGTATAAGCGAAACCGAAAAGATATTTTGGACCAAGTCGCGGAATAACGTATAGTAGTTCCTCATTTACTTTCGTATGAAAACGTACATACAAGTTCACAATACTCTTAAATTTAGATCAGCAAACCAAATTCTTCCTTTAGCCAGGGCGCACATATACACACCAAGCGAGCTCTGGGACGAGGCGGACCGCGCACGGCATGCGCCATACAGCTCGCGGTATGTGCGCGATAAATCTGCATTTCGATCGGTTTTTTCCGTCCGTGTGCGCCCAGGGTTAAGTACCTAATACCCACAGGTACCTCAATGATAATATTGATAATGCAGCTACCCTGGGCGTATACGTTCCGGAATTCAGTAGGTACACACCAACTACACCAAGCAAACTACTTGGGCGAGGCGGACCGCGCGCGAAAAAAGCCATACAGCTCGCTTAATTTGTGTGTGCGCGATAAATCTGCATGCCGCCGTCCAGTTTTATCAGTACGTGTGCGGCTGGGTATATAATATAGCCTATGATTAGGTTTTTAAGTGCGTTAGACCATTAGTCGTATTGTTTTTAAATTGAAGAGGAAATAAAACAAATATGGATCAATTCCATTACAAAATTACCACTTACTTGCACCCTAGCCTCAGTCAAATTGACCCTTGACGCGAGGTCTTCTCTGACGAATGCGTCAGGGTAGTGTGTCTTCTCAAACACCTTCTCCAAAGCTGCCAACTGCTGGCTGGTGAAGGTGGTCCTGTTTCTCCTAGGCTTCTTCCTTTCGTCACTCTTTGGATCGCGTTCTTCTTCGGACTCTTTCTGGCCCTTTCCCTCTTTATTCTCGTCGAGTTTCCTTCTCATGTCTTCGTAAGCCAATAATTCCGGTCTATAAAAATATGAACTTCAAACTAAAACGTGCTAAAACATTACCTATAGATTTACATAGACCCTACATAATAATATGAATTTCTCAATTATTATAACTAAAAAATGTACAGTAGCCAGAACATGCGGCTGGACATAGCGGTAGAGGTAAACTTCGTAAAAAATGTCCGACCGTATGTGCTAGCTTCTGTACATTCGCTACTATCTTTAAATAAAAATATGCCATAGGAACTTCAATGCATTTATATTCAGAACTATATTATTAAAACTGGATATAGGTACCTATCAATCTGAAAAATAAGACTCCAGTCATCATTTTCAAAGAGCTAGGAAAATCTGCGCGCTTCTTTGTATTTTTTTTTATCTCTCTAGTATACAACGTGAAAGACTGGTTGTTTATTAGCAACATAATGGTAGTACTCATGAAACTGAACAACTTTCCCTAAGGAAAATAGGTCGAAATCTCAAAATTAATTTTCAAGTTTTCATATAAAGTTCAATGACGTGACCGGCCACTTTGTATGACAAGTTAAATTTTAATTTTGAGATTTCTTCCTATTTTCATAGGGAAAGTTGTTCAGTTTTATGAGTAGGTACTACCACTTTGTTGCGGATAAACATCCAGGTAAAATTCAAGGTGTATAGCTCCTCATACATTAAATGTTTGTGGTTTTTAGTCCTCTTTCTTACCTGTACTGCCTTTGTAAATCCTTGGAATACCAGGTCAGGTCATTCTGGTAGCTAGTCTCGTAACCCTGTCTTCCAGCTGTAAGGTGATGCAGCCGCAGCAAGCTATCTTCGTGGCATTTGATCATTTGGTATAGGTTGTTGTCTTGGTAGTTCTGAGATAAATTGAAACTTTGCGGTTTGCCGTCGCTACCAGCCGATATATCCTGTCTTGATGCTAAAGGATCTGAAATTTACAGGACGTTTCATCTCCCCACGAGTACAGATTCTCGACTTGACCTATTTTCTGGTCTTTCTGCTGCGTCTATCTGATATGCTTTCACAACTGAAGAATGCGAAAAAAAGCAACGTGATTAGACGACATTATGGGCAAGGACATAGGAAAATAAATACGTGTAAAATACCTTATTACCATGCGGCGGCGGTAAATAAAGGTTAGTCTAAATTCTTGATAGGATCAGTTTAGGCTGTGATGAAAACAATTCCAGTCCTATTCATGCTGGCAATTTTTTTCCTGACCTCCTAAAAACAGGGGTAACATTCAGCGCAAGAGCTTACGCGGCGGTCGATCTGAGTAGATGTTTGTTTTGAGAAGCGGCGCGCACGCAGACGTATCGGTTACCTACCAGCTACTGGCAGTTGGCACACGTGGAAAAGCTTTTATGCTCACTCGGGCTTAAAACTTGATCATTTGATTTGAATGTACAGTAGCCAGCACGTGCGGCTGGACATATTGACCTTGAGAGCGCCCGTATTCCGTAGCGGTAGGGGTGAATATCGTAGTGCGAATGTCCAACTGCATGTGCTGGCTTCTGTACCTATTCCGTAGATTGTAGATGAATAAGTATAGGTAATTTAATTGTTGCGATTCATCATCATCATAATTTCAGCCGAAAGACGTCCACTGTTGCGATTACTCAAAATTAATCTATAATATAAAAATTTATTGCTGTTCGTTAGTCTTGCTAAAACTCGAGAACGCTGGGCCGATTAAGCTGATTTTGGTTTTAGATTTTTTATGGTAGTCCAGGTACCTAAAGTTATTTAGTATTCTGTGGTTTAAACGCTAAAAAAATATAGAAAATTATCTAATTCACGAGGAAAACGTTGCGGGCGGAGTTGCGGGAGGACAGCTAGTTTTAAATAATTTAATTATATATGATTAAAGTAAACCTCCTCTAGCATAAACAAAAATATTTACTTCTTAAAATACGTATAGTACTTATTTAATTAAAAGTTATATAAAATACGGCTTTACAAAATGCAATGGGGAATAAATCACGGGAAGTAAAGTAGATTAATAAATTGCATAAAGCAAATAGCAGTATTTTAATTTCACGCACTTTTTTCTTCAGATTTTGCTTCTATTCTATTTTATTTATTATTTATTGTGACTGTTACGACTAAGTTCCTTGCAGATCGTCGCATAATCTTAATGTTTTTGATCCATTAATTTTCCGACGATCTGGTAAGGGTCGCGGGAAGCCGCTGGATGCGGGCAGCGCGAGACCGATCGATGCTGTGGAGATATTTGGGGGAGGCCTTTGTCCAGCAGTGGACGAACGTCTACTGGCTAAAATGATGATGATGATGAATTTTGACCTTTTTATCGTAACTCCAACATTGCGAACTAAATAAGAATAATAAATAAATAAATAAGTGATTAGGTATTTAAAATCACCAGGAAAAGCTAGTGCAAAAATCTGCATGTAAATAATGAATGACGTAGACAAAGCGTAGCCCAGTGCTACGAAAAAAATATATCTACGTAGCACTTGCTACGCGCGCTACGACTCTTGAGCGAAAGTACTCAAATTACAACGATGATAGCCTTCTTGTGCAGAAAAGTTTAAACTTTTTAGATAAGTAACTTTTTGTATTGTATTGAAATAATTGCAGGAATATAGTACTGGATGGTTATGTACTGGTAATGGATTTCTTTATTACCAACACCGCAAAACACGGTATAGAATTGATAAATAAGTAGGTATAGCAATTTTATACTGATTTGTGTTTAATTTCATATCATACTACGACGTATCGTTTTTCTATCAATTTAGTCTGAAAATAATGATATCACATTTATAAGTCACTAATGTTCCGCCCGCGGCTCCGCCTGTGCTAACAGTTTTTCCCGTTTTTCTTAATTGTTTAACCTCCTACGAAGTATAATAAAACGTTTAAAATAAATAATAACTTAGGTAAAGCCTTTCTCTCGAGTTACCTATAGCGTGACCAGGAGAAATAGATGATGAAAGTGGATATCTTTTATGGAGTTCTCTTAGGTTTTTTTTTCAAGAACTTTTTCCTGATACTTATTTAATGTTGGGAAAACAAATACAACAAGCATTGCCCTGTAAATTGTTTGTATTTATATTGGTCCAAGAAAATCTACGAGTTACGTAATATTGTAACAATACAACATAATATAATTTACTAAGTATGTTGTAAAAAACTAAAAAAAAATCTTCGATGGATATAATTTTTACTTTTTCTCCTATTCTGGTGTAAGGTATGTAATAATAAAATATAGATATTGTTATATTTTTATTCATATCCGCGAGTTGTAAACTTCAGCCTTAATTCACTTACCATATTTAAAAGTATTTACCATAGTTAAAAGATAAGAGAACTAACTTCAAAAAAGGAAGTCAAAAAATACCTAAGTTTATAAAAAATATATCGATTTTAGAATATTTTAATTCTTTTACCTCTTCTTTTTGACTATCACAATGATTAAATAAATAAAAAACACAACAAATTAATCACATACCTTTACTCTGATCCATAACACGGCGTCGGCATTGATTTTAAACCAAAACCACTATTATTTTCATGATCATTTGGAAACATTTCCTTCTAAAAGTTCTGAACTGTCAAAATAATTTAAAATTGTTCCACAACTGGACAACGACCACGTTCGGCCGGCAAAGCAAAGTAATTGTTATTAATTCACTACCTTATTGAATTACTTTATTTAATTAAATAATTCGACTAACTCGTGCTAATGTGTGAACTAATGGACTCTGTGCTGCGATCTGGCTGCACAGGCTTGAAAACATGTGCACGTCTTGAAAAAGCCAAGAATATTCGGCGCCACCCCCTTCATCCTCTAACATTCGATTCTCACCTATGTATTAACAAGTTAAGGCTTATTATTCTTAAACCATCATTTCGTATTCCATGTCTTATACAAGTCAGTCGATAATGCACTGTATTATAAAGGAAATAAATTAAGTTTTGTATAAATTCAAAAGCATTGGGTGTTTCCTTTGGATCTAAATATGAAGTACGATAGAGGCGTGGCTCTTGACGTATCCACCTACGGCCTGAAAAAAAATACAACTTTTTAGAACGGAAAAGATTTCGGCGGCAATAATTGCCATGTCACAGAGTATTATTTATAACGGGTGAAGAGTAAATTAATATAAAGTATCCCAGTAATTGGTTGTGATCAGTTTTATGCTGTAAGAGACGCGGATGTCGAAATTAGGAGGTTTGAGTAAACTAAAATTAAGATTTTTGAATATCCTGTCTCTAGTCATGCTAATATAATAAAATAACAGTGTTTTCTGTTTAGATAGTTAGTACAACTTATTTATTTATTCGTTTTTTTTTCTTTATTTGTCGTAGGTTTGGGATTGCTTTACTTACCCTAAAGATTGTTTTCTTCTGCCAAGACATAAATTTATGTGACAATGAAATCAAAGAGCTTTCGATGGGATAAATAATTTTTAATTTAATTCCTCAGTGTATAATTATAAACTAATAAGAGTAATTAATTAATTAAGTTCTTTGATGAAAAATACTGCAATGACTGTAATACGTACATAGATATTTATGTTCTTTTTCTCTTATAATTCATTTCAGTTTCATATGGGGGTTTGTAAAATTATTTAATACCTATCTTCTACGGGAGTACTTATAACAACCTTGCTTCTTCTATATCTATTTACCATCTATAATGAACCTGTAGAGGTCATGTCTGTTTTTATGGCAATAAAAAATGGTCTTGTGTCAATCAGCTACCTACAGAATTATATCCAAATCTGTTCACCTAATCTTGAAAGTGGATTAAGCAAACTGATGTACTGACTTCCTCACTGAAACTTAGTACTTTCACTATTATAATAGCAAGATATTACTAGTTTATTAATACTTAGCAATGATGAATAAAACCAGTCTAAACCACTGTTTATCAACAACGTATAATTTATTTAATAGTAATAAAATAATACGATCGTCTGAACGTCTCAAGCATCCGTTAGTGCCCACGCCGGGAATAGAACCGGCGACCCGTCGCTTTGAATTAGTATAAAATCTCGAAAAACGCCCGATGCTTGTGCCAGACGCAGCGCTTAACAACATAGAGTGTGTTTTTTACTTGTTTTCTATATGGGGTTTGTAAAATAATTAAATTTTATCTTCTTCTATTTATCTATCTAATAAAACTGTAGAGATCAAATGTCTGTAAGTACATAGAAAAAAATGACAAAAGCCAAGTCAGGCGTATATAAGAATTAAAATAGAACAAATCCAGATTTTTTTTTTGTTTCTCTGTGTGTACGAGCTAATCTTTGCCCTGGTACCTTATATCCCCGTTCAACATCTTAGATACTTTTACTCTGTGCTTTTTCCATGAAAAATACCTCATTCCTACGGAAAGCTGTGTACGGAAAAGTAAAAAAACGATGCGAGCGCAAGGTGGTAAAGCTCGATACTTAAAGATTGGTTTGGTCAGACCGGCTGCAACAACTTTAGGCTATATTTTGTGTAAATTAATTCAATAATGTAAAATTAAAGGAGCTACCTCTAAATAAAAAAAGTGTGAAAAAAAATATTTATGTGTGGACTGAGAGCCCATTTTTATTTTTGAGGATTTTTGCAGTTTAACTAACAACAGTCCTTAGTAAAAGGTGTGGAAATATTTGTAAAACGAAAAAACATTAAAACCAGTGACAAGATAAATACAGATCGATAATAAACAAAATTTACTAAGCACCGAAAGGCTCCACATGTTTGTAATTGTTGTATTTAATTATATTTTAAATAATTAGCATTTGTATAGTGTGTGAACTGAGGGACCACCAACAAAAACGTAAAATTCACAATATTTACCACTGTTTGTGATCTTTCTATAGTTCTAGTTTTTTTCTTGTAATTTTTACTGAAGATTGACTTATGAATATTTAATGTTCATGTTATAATCTATTAATTATGAAATAAATTTATGTGGGCCCTCAGGGACCACAGAAAGGCGTTTGTAAATTTTTATTATCTATTCACATTACGTTTTTTAATGTTGTGTAGATGATTATTAATGTTTTACTAAAGGTCTGTAAACAAAATTTGTTGGTGAACTCATTATACATCTAGATTTGGGAGATATCTTTTGAACTATGTCTTTACAAACTCTAATATTCGTTTTACAAATATTTCCACACCTTTTACTAAGGACTGTTGTTAGTTAAACTGCAAAAATCCTCAACAATAAAAATGGGCTCTCAGTCCACACATACATAAAAAAAAAATTTTAAAGCTTCTATTGTAAGTACTTAGTAAAACAAAACTTTTATGAGTTTAAAAGATCAAATTAATATATTGATAAGACTGACTGCTAAAATATGGAAAATGAAACTTTATCACTAGATACATAGTATAAAACAAAGTCGCTTTCTCTGTCCCTATGTCCCTATGTCCCTATATCCCTTTGTATGCTTAAATATTTAAAACTACGCAACGGATTTTGATGCGGATTTTTTTAATAGATAGAGTGATTCAAGAGGAAGGTTTATATGTATAATACATGCATAATTCACTTAAGGATAACCCACAATAACCATTTTTCCGTGCGGAGCCGGGGCGGGTCGCTAGTTATAAATAAATTATAAAAAATGTATTTACGCTTAGATGAAAATTTGAAAGCGAATCCTTTGATTTCATCGATTCAAAGAATAGACTCTACATTTAAAACAATAAAATAAAAAGTAAACGTTCTATATTCAAAAGCAAACGCGCAAAAGTGTCACGACGGCCATAATTGTGGGTGACAGTTATCTGGGGCACGTTTCATGAAGATGCTACTGGTATAAAATATAAATTTGGTTTGATGTTCATTGCGTAGCTGGCACAAAGATTGACTAGTGCCACAACCTAAAAAATATATTTTCATTGCGTAGTTAGTCTCAAATGTGATCCCGTGTTTACTACGAACTAGCTTTCCGCCTCGAAGCTTTTTCCGTGGGAATAAGCTAATGTAGCTTATTTTATTAAGCTACATTACCGCAGAAAAGATTGTCCATTGTTACTCCCTGATAATGTAGCGTTAGATTGGTGAAGGATTTTTTAATTAATTTTTCACTAGCTTTCCGCCGCGGCTCCGCCCGCTTTAACAGTTTTTCCTGTGGGAATGAGGCATCTTCCCGCGGTAAAAGGTAGCCTATGTTACTCAGGGTGAATGTATGAAAAAAAATTTTGAAATCGGTTCAGTAGTTTTTGAGTTTATTTATTACAAACATACACACACACACTCACACACACACACAAAATACATGCACTTAAGTTATTATAATATGCTATTTTTATGTAAGATTAATTAGATTTTGAAAATAACAAAATGTAGCTTATATTCCTTCCTGTGCTTTCCATTTTATCAATAGTGTAGAGTATACGCAATGTAAATCGAACTATGTATATTTATGTAATCTGTAGGTAAATTTTTGTTTCATGAAAAGGGACCCGTGCATGGGCGCACAAGACAGCTCGTTTTCTTCGGCGCGTAACCACGTCGCTAATACTGGCTTGTTGTCTAATAATAATATACCCAAATCGACATTAAAGCAAATGTAATTCAATTTAAAGTTGTAATCTTGCCAATAGAATTATTGGACGTCACTGCTGGTAAAGTTTGGCTGTTCGTTATTTGAGTTGATTAGCCAAGGTGCTAATGAAGATGGGCTCTTACCAACTGTGCGTCGAATACAAACTGTTTTTTTTTTTTTTTGGTTGATAAAAAAGGTACAGTCAAATCATGCAGTCATATCACGTGTTTTTATAGGTACTCTCAATTAACTTTTTTCAAATAGGCTTGTTATCTTATTTTTGTGCGTTACGTATAAATTGCAAGGGACTCAATATTTTACTTCAAAGGATAATTATGTGCTGAATCCTTTTTAAAAAAAGGGTAATTTAAAGTAAAAATGCATTACCTATGCATGTGATATGATTGGACTTACGAACGTGACCGTACCTATCTATACCTATACATCTAAAATGCAGCTAGTTATCAGGTATTTGTGGGTTTGCTGGAAGATATTTCTATAGAAATAAGTTGTACCTGTTTGATGTCATTCTTAATGTTTAGTACCTACTTGTATCTATCTTAGTGTGCGACCAATGTCAAAAAACTAAAACAAGAAAAAATAATAATGTGGTTGGATGGATGTCTATATTAATAAATTGGGGTAAAACTAAATATCTGTGGTAAATATCGAATCTGTATGGACTTAAGCTAATGTATATTATTTTGTTTGGTTTGCGCAATTTGACGCTCTAAAATTACTTTCACTGTAAATCAAGCTTAGGTACTTTTTAATGTAAATAAATACACAGAAAAACATATTCAGATATATTTTAAATTTCTCTTCTCAGAAAGCTCTCTCAAAAAGACTGGAAGTGTTTTTTCACCATGGCGCCAAAACTTCCGGCGACTCACGCGTCGCGAATCGCACGACCCGTTGCTTTCAAACCCCATTTATTGTGCAGCCGTCAACACGGGAGTGGCCGCGATGAGCCAGAACCGAACATGATGGATGCACCGTAAATTAGTTTTTATGTCCAAACACGTGCGTCGAACTTTAATTGGTCTAATTTGGGCGGAAGATATTGTGTTAGTAGCGGGAGGTCTATGGCGGCGGTAAGAATATTTTTTTTTTCACAAAAAAGTCATCTTTACATTTATTTATAAAAAAAGACTCCCAGAAGTAATAATAACCTACTCCAGAAAACTAGAAAACAGAAAACTAACAACCTCCGTGGTCGAGTGGTCAAAACAAAGAGTTTTGAAGAGCCGCTTCAAGCGGCTCTTCAAAACTCTTTGGGTCAAAAGCTCGTCTGACGTTAGGAAGGTTCCGGGTTCGAATCCCGGTGGGGATCTGTCGAACAAATATCACTTTGTGAGACTTTCCCCAGTTTGGTTAGGACATTGCAGGCTGAATCACCTGATTGTCCGAAAAGAAAGATGATTCCGTGCTTCGGAAGGCACGTAAAGCCGTTGGTCCCGGTACTATCTACGGATGTAGTCCTTATAGGAGCCATGTCAGAAGCCAAAGGCGGTTCAACAATTCCGACACTAGGGTTTGTCTCGATAAAAAGAAGACTCCAGAAAAAAATCTATCTTACTCTATGTTACT
Source organism: Teleiodes luculella (assembly GCA_948473455.1). Classification (NCBI taxonomy): domain Eukaryota; kingdom Metazoa; phylum Arthropoda; class Insecta; order Lepidoptera; family Gelechiidae; genus Teleiodes; species Teleiodes luculella. The sequence goes on from OX419585.1 coordinate 3,611,907, forward strand.
ATCGTAACAACTCTTTTAACATTCTTGGTCCCAAAAATATTATTATAATATGTTAAATGCAGAGTTTCTATTATGTGTACGCTTCGATGTCTAGGTAGGTACGTACTTCATTAAGCGAAAAATTACTTCATAGACTTTGATAAGATTTTGTAGGTAAATAGTTCTGTGCAAATAGATCAGGCACTAAATTAACATTGCTGCATTCTAGCGTAAGAAAATTAAACATGCACAAGAGGATCTAAAAACACAGCGAGCGTAGCCGCGGTCAAACGACCTTAACCAAGCTTAATTTCTTTTAAACAAACAGAAAGATCTATATCGGCCACAGAATCAATCATCAATTACGTCACTATTTCCGTACACATCTTAATTGTTTGTGGAATTTCGGTTGCAAGTGGGAGCGATCGTTTATGTGCAACGCTGCGTGGACGCGACGTGATGTATGGCCGCAGTGAGTTGCGGTAATTAGGATGCGTGTACGCACCACGGCGTTACAACAAACCAGGATAGTGTTCTTTTTGCTAAAAAGCAAAATTTTTATTTTACCTTGGGAAATTTGAGAATTTTCTATGTAAAAAGTAGCCAATCGTCCGTCGTTAACAGCTCAAATTGGCCCCAACGAGAGGTTCGAGCTTACCCTAAAATCAGGGTGAATAGACCTTAGTCGACCACGCTGGCCAAGTGAGGGTTGGTGACCTTTGAATCACAGGTATGTGCAGGTTTCCTCACGATGATTTGCTTCACCTTAAAATAGCGTCAAATAAATGTTCATATTATGAATTCGAAAATCGAAAACATATTGGTACGTGCCGAGGCTTGAACTCGCGATGTTCCTAATGGAAGTCAACGGCCCCAGCCAATTGGCCACCGACGCTCTATACCTAGTACTATTATTTATTCTGTGGCTCTACCTACCGGTCATATTGACCTATCCTGATTATTTTTGCTCTCTGTTCAGCCACTTAAACGTTTCACATAAAGCGATATTAACTATCGCTAAGTCTATAAGAAGCGTATCATTTATTATACAGTACAGAATTCCTTTGCATATTTCTTTACAAAATACTGCCTGCTTTATTTTCAGTACCTACTTATTGCATTAAAACATCAAAATGCATTTCAGTATGTTAACTGTGTTTGAAGGGAACATAATCTGCGCTGTCCCAGTTCCTCCCACATTTATGGTTTCTCTACCGGATGATGTGGTGACAAATGACAATGTTCGCGCATTATTGCTCTTCCATTTCTACGATTTTACATCCCATTTTACATGCCTTTCAGACCACACCATTTCTAGCATAGTTTTTGTGACTCTACTAAATTACCATATTTTTTTGTATTATGAAGGTTTAGACGCGTTTTTTTAAATTAAGCGAAACTTTTGCATAATTTGCTAAAAATAGTAGTAGATGATTAGATGCGAAGGGCAAAACAAAATTTAATGATGTTGAGGTTTAGAACTATGATTACGTTTTAGTTTTTTTTTTCAATCAGTAAGTATAATAAGTGACTATGAAACTCTCGTTAGGTATTAAGAGTAATTAAAAAAAGTCCTTGTTAAGTGAGATCTTATCGCCACCCCTAATCCACAGTCACGCTAATAGATAAAAATAATTCATAATCAGATATTTCCTCAGGAAATTCGTAATTTGTGCCTACACAACTACTGCATAATCAAAAACATTCGGCTCTCGACTGTGTTGACTTTTTTACGACGATAATGTCGTTAAACTTTGACACTTTTTAAAAGTTTATCTTTTCATCTTGAGTTCTAAAGTGCTTGTCTCTGTAATTGTTTGCCTCTCCCTTTTTTTCAAAGGGTGTAAGCAAGACCGACTCTCCTCTATTTTATGCCGATGACAGTCCCTTGGGTGAAGAGATCATGCGGTTACACTTTGACAGGACCCTTTTTTTGTAAACCGAAAGCTAAAAAGAGCTTTTTACGCTCCTTATAGATACTTAGCGGTTAAGTAGCTGGTGTTGTTTTTACTGAAATAGATTAGCACTTTAAAAATAACTTTCTTTTTATGACAAGCGTAAAGATGTACCCATTCATAGTATTTTTCAAATCATAATAAAACTATAACTAAGAATATCTGATAAGTAAACGTTAGTAAAGGCATTTAAGTTCGCAGTAATAGAAACTTCCAGCGAAAAAACTCTACATTATTTTACATATAAATTATAATAAATAAATTACATTTCGTTTTTATTACTCCCACATTATATAGCTTCAGTGTATATTATCGTATTTAGTATTAGAAGTTTAAGATCGATCCGACCGATATTTATAGTCAACACAACATACCGGATCCTAAAAATCAACTCCTGAGTCGACCTACCGCGACACAGTCATCATGTCACATCAGTTTCATGACAGGCCACGGTCTGGTGGCACCCATACTGACAGGGCGCGCTGTCGTCGGCAGTTGTAGGTGTAATCGATATACATGCGTACGCGCCGCCGCCGCCGCGGTCGCCGGTGCATCGCGGGGTGGTCGCTATTTACAAAAGCTTCCGCGAAGTCCGCCCAGCGCTGAACGGATTGGGTTACCTAACAAACCACCATAAGCAATGGCAGCGTTTTGTATTTCTGTAGTCTTTGTACATCTAATTCGAACTGTACGATACATTATGATAGCCTAAAAGCATGAAGTCGTCTAGAATCTACCTAACCAGTAACCATTTAATTTTCCACTATAACGTGATCGATTTTTAAAGCGAAGATAAAATACGAAATAAAGTGAAAGATCATTTTCATAATCATAATTTTTAAGAAAATTTGTCAGATACCTACGCGCAGATCACACAATAAATCAAAAATGGCAAAATAATACCTTGAGAAACCTGGAAGCCCTTTACGTTTTCCTCTCTAGTACAGGACTGCGCTTATATCTACTATTTATTTACTTGAAGTCAACAGACATGAACACATGTTTCCTTACTCTATTTATCCGATTATTTGTACAAGTATATTTAGTATACTTAAGCTATCTTTGTACCAGAGAAATGTATTTTCAGCTATAAACAGAAGATAAAACGCAACTTTACACCAAGTTGAAAACTTTTGAACTTATATAGTTAGAAACGATCTTGAATATTCTTAGATTTCACTCATTTTTAGTCACCAGACAAAATTACCTACATTTACCGTCGGTGCGTATATCCAGACCAATCAAAACACTACATTATTACCATTCCAAACACTTATTCACCGAGTCTTTACCATAATAAATCTGATTAAATCAGCAACTCATTTAGTTAAGGATTTCAAAGCTTCGAAATTTGTCCTGACAAAATTTACGGCGACAACGCAGGCGCAGCCGAGGCGAGATCAAAGAAAGACCACGATCCGACTTATTAATTTAAGATATGTTATGCATAGAATTCTGGTGGCTGTTTTTCCACCATCAAGTGAAATGCAAAGTGCTCAAAGCACAAAACACATGAACCCAAATTTGACTTCCTAAAACACTTTCCATCATAAAGTTCCAATGGTTGTCTCCCAGCTCCATCATCAGATCAGCTCATTGGCATCATAATATTATATTGTCACAGGACTTGCATACGTATGCTAGATTCAGAGTTAAGCTCAATCAGTCTCAAGTCTCAATCTTGCAAGATTTGATTATAGACAGACACACAGACCGGACGCGCAGGACCGATCATTGTGAAGATCCTTGGGGAAGGCCTTTGTCCAGCAGTGGACGTCTTTCGGCTGAGATGATAATGATGATGATGACACAGACCGGAACAGGTGGAACTAAATCAAAGCTTGTACATACATCCTTCAAATAAGGTTTATGACATCGTGACATAAAGCGATGGCAAAAAATATGTTTTGTTGTTTTGACAAAATGGTTAAATTATGATCTTGATCATGGTCCAAGAAAACAAGGTCTAACAATTTAGACCACGTGACCGACACAAGCCTACGTCATTTTGCGCTGTTCATCCTTGTGTCTGTTACACGCATTCGACAAGGATGAACAGGCAAAATGACGTAGAAATGACGTAGGCTTGTGTCAGTCACGTGGTCTAATTGTTAGACCTCTAACGCTTAAAGAAAGGCAAGGTACGTTTAAGAGGTGAAATCGTGTAACATATCTGTAGTTTCTTACAACCGTGAGTTCAGTGCGTGTGCGCAAGTGTGCTCCAACATGGAGGTCGCATTGCTCCTTTGGGGATCGTTAAAAAAACTTTGTATGTTTTGTAAGTGATATTTTATTGGTATCCTTTTGGTCTGATCTTGAAACCGACAAACAGAAGCTGAGTAACTGTGTCTTCATTTACTTTTGGAATGTCGGTTTTTGCAATGTGAAATTGTAACTAATAGTCGATGTCTGTACTTAAGATATTATTACAAGTATTTAGGATATCTATCTATTTTAAGAAAATAAATATTTTGTTTTGTACGGGTTGTCTTCGCAATTTTTTTGTCTGTCCGCGAAAATCTAACGTTGGTTCATTCAAGGAAAAAATGAAAAAATAAATCCATTTATTATATCTTTTGTCTCTTTCTGTGTGTAACGCTATTTATCGCATTGATAACTTAAAACCGATATTCACAGCTTGAATATAGGCTATTTATTATTTTAATAGTGTAAAATATATCATTCCCGTGGGATTAAATCACAACATGGAGGCCCGGCCTCGGCCCAGACTCCTATTGTTTTATGAACTGTTGAAAATTTGTTGATATAGCAGCTAAGATAGTCTACTCTACTATTTACAAAAAAAATTAATAGGTAGGTTCATAAAGATGTACGAAGACAGAAATGGGAAAACCAAAAGGATTTACCTATCGATCAAAGCTAACAAATGTAGATCTTATATTTTTCAGATAAAATGCACTTATTAAAAATCAACAGAAAAACTGTCTAGTTTATCTGAAAACAGTAGGTAATTTTGTGATATTAATTATTAATCTTTCATGTTGATAAGTCCTAAGTAGTTAGTTTAATCTATGAAGACGGTATAAAAGGAGGTCCGGTACTTGTTTGGTCTAATAGCCAATATGTTGCGTGTAGTGGCTCTGGCTTGCGCGCTGGTAGTGGCTTCGGCCACCCCTCCACTGGTGAGGACCGTGGAGGAAATTCAGGCATTTAGGTCGTTCTTGGAGAATAGCAGAACCCGTAAGTAACTGTTCATTTTTATTCACTTATTTAAACAAAACGCACGGTGGGCCTATTTTTCTTCTAATTACGTACATGGTCAATATTAGATACGTCGTAAAGATAGAAATTTAAGGACTTTACGAGACTTGAACTTAATTTTACGTTCCCTTAAACTTCCATTTTACTCCACATGGTTAATTTATTCAAAAACTAAGAAAGATAACAAACAAATGAATTGATTAATTTATGAACAATTATGTAATAATATAGGCATTATAAAAATAATAAATAATGAATAGAATCTTAATAATATGCATGTTGAATATAATGTACTTTTGCAGTGCCTTACCCAGGCATCAAATGAGATACTTACTATTATTTATTACCTTAAGACCTTGAAATGTGCCATTTGATCGCAAATAAAGTAAATAAATAAAAAAATAAAATGGCGAAAAAACTACACATTTAAAAAGCTTAATTTGCAAAGCTATCTTTTAATTTAAAATTCAAACTCAAACCACCTACAAATAAACACTTTAAGGGATTACAGTTTAGGCTAGGTTAAGTTAAGAAACCACGAAATGTACTGTTTTTGCAATAAAAAATCCAGCTCTTTTTCATCCCCAGCTGATGAGAAGTACTTCCTGGCACGCTCCCAGGTGGCCCCGAAGGCGAACCCTGAAGAGAACAGTGGGTACTTCGAGGGAGACATCATCCTGGACGACTGGATGATCGATAGCATCCTGATGGAGTACGCCACTGGAGTCCGCAACGCCTACACCTGGCCAAACACGCACTGGCCCAATGACACTGTGGTCTGGGAGTTCGGGGAGGGAGAGTTCGGTAAGCGATAACATTAAATTAAAAGATTAAAAACCCCCCACAGAACCGTTTCTTGATCCTTTCAACTAGAAAAGAGCTGATAATCTTCAAATGGCTGAATTTATTGGATCATAGCTAAGAACACACTCGATTGAGACACCTTGCAAACAAAAAAACCTCTCTAGATCGTAATGGGTGCATCCGTTTAGGAGCTACGATGCCACAGGCAGACACACAAGTCAAACTTATAACACTCCTCTTTTTCGTCGGGGGTTAACACAAGAAAGAAAAAACGTATTCTCACTTATATCTACGAGTATCTATTCAGCCCACATCAGTCCACTGTGGGACATAGGCCTCCTCTTTTTTAGCCATTCACACCGGTCCTGAGCTACCCTTAGGGTATCCATCCATCCTCCCTTATTGTAAGGTAATGTAATAACTTCATTAAAAAAAAAGAGCAAAAAAAAAAGCCTTACGTAGTCTAATGTTCTGAACCAGTCGATTTTGAATTAGTAAATATTTATTATTTTCGAACAAAATCGGGTCATTGAACTAGTTTATAGTTTTATACTCAAACAAATACTTAGGTACTTATGAAAAATTGTAAATAAGATTATCTATCAAAACCAATCAATCAATCATTGTTGACTTTGGTTTAATCGTCATTATCGCAATTGTTTATCACAATAATTTCATTATCCAAATGATTACTATACAACGTAGGTCTTTATTTCGTTGCTCATAATAAATAAAAGTAGATTTTAAATAAGATATTGATAAAATATTTTATCAATGTAATAGATTAGAAGATATTAAAAATAATAGTAATCAAGGTGAAACTACGTCACTCATTCTTAGAAATAATCTAACGTTTGAATGTTTGTTTATTATTTTACAGCACGTGTTACCTTTTTAAAAAATAAACAACAATAGCCTCCGTGGTCGAGTGGTCGAAAGCCCGCCTGACGTTACGGAGGTTCCGGGTTCGAATCTCGGTGGGGACTCGTCGAACAAATATCACTTTGTGATACTTTCCTCAGTTTGGTTAGGACATTGCAGGTGATTCCTGATTGTCCAAAAAGAGAGATGATTCCGTGCTTCGGAAGGCACGTAAAGCTGTTGGTCCCGGCTACTATCTGCGGATGTAGTCGTTATAGGAGCCATGTCGGAAGCCTAAGTAAGGCGGTTCTATAATTCCGACACCAGGGTTTGTGAGGTAGGTTAACCTCGAAACCCACACGATAAACAAGCAAAAAATAAACAATTTATCATAGGTGATTTATAAACACCAGCATCTAAAAAGCTTTGCTCCAATCAAGGCTGGCTTTCTGCTATAATTTTAACAACAAAACAAAATATCGTCGTAAAAAAAAACATTATCGTATGATTTATTTACTACGCTTGCTACGCCGTAGTCCGTAGCAGTGTCGTAGCAATAATCTCTTAGACCGTAGCACAATTAGACATTTCCGTATTTTTTCTGTATCGGGATAGGACATTTAAGTAGTGAGTTAACAGTAGAAAATAACCTAAAGAAATTGTTTATTATGAACAGGTAATTATTGATGCGACATTATTTAAAAAACTTAAGAAGAAACCCACCGACCGACCTATAGAAGAAATACAAAAATTAAGCCATACAAATTCAAGCCGACAGCAGCGACGTTTCTGTGATTATACTTGGAAAACAATAGTATTACTTGGTATTACTCTGTGGTATTACTTACAGTAAGCCCTCTATTTGATGTGCACAGGTCCCCTGCAACAGGCAGCCATTGAAGAAGGCATCGCTGACATCGAAAGGCATACCTGCATCAAGTTCCGTTACCGCGAACCTGAAGATACGGTCTTTGTGAGAGTTACTGTGAGTCTTCGTGGAGATATTTTGGGTCTTAAGAACAAAAATTCAACTCACGTTAAACGCTTGTTTAGACAAATATTGCATGAAAATTGTTAAAGATTTTTTAGACAAGAGCTCGCTTTAGTGTTTTGTATGTAGGTATGTTGTGTCGTGCTTCTCGCTTATTTGCATAAAAGTCCTGACTGAAAATAAAAAATAAGTATTATCTTACCATGTCGATTTTTTTAAATATTTAATCAGGAATGTAAGATTGATACCCATGTGTCTGAAATCTCTGTTTTTTGTAGTAAGACCGCTCAGTCGCCTCGCAAAGAAGAAGATGACCGTATATGTTTATTGGTACCTATTTATTCTGTGGTACAGGGCAGCGCCGGCGGCTGCTACGCCCACGTGGGCTACTGGGCTACCCGCGGGGTTCACACCCTGAACTTAGCCCGCAACTACCCCGGCGTGGGCTGTTTCCGCCACGCCACCATTGTGCACGAGTGGAAACATATCCTGGGCTTCCTTCACATGCAGTCCACTTACAACCGCGATGACTACGTCAAGATTGTCACCGAAAACCTTCAGGCTGGTCAGTTACTAACCCTCATCATCATCATCAATTGACGACCCCATAGCCTAGTTCGTAGTACGTCTGCTTACGAAGTACAGGATCGCGGTTTCGAATTCCGCCCAGGGCAAACATACGTGTGGTGAGCACTTGTGTTTGCCTTGTGTCTGGATGTTGTTTATTTATATACGTAAGTATATCAGCTGTCTGACACCCATAGTACAGGATCTGGCTAGTTTAGGGTCAGACGGCCGCGTGTGTGTCCCACGTATTTATTATAATTTCAGCCGAAAGACGTTCACTGCTGGACAATTGCCACCTCCAAAGTCTCCACAACGATCGGTCCTGCATTATCCGCATGCAGCGGCTTCTCGCGACCCTCACCGGATTGTCGGTCCAACCGCGCTCGCTACTGCTTCCGGCGCGCGTTCAAGAAGCGTTTTGCCAAAACATCTGCCGGTTCTAATACGCACCACAATGTGCTTGAGCGTTAACAATCCTACTAACATCAAAAAGCGAATGAAACGCGTAAGTTTGTGACAATTTCCGGAATTTGCCGGATACACTCTGTCATGCAAGCGCGACTGACCAATTTTTTTAAGAAACGACGCATCGAGCTACTTCTTATTTACGGGGGATCGGAAAGCTCATACCCACCATCACCCTCCACATAATTCTGTTTGAGGGTTCAACACCATGGACTTGCGAGGGAGCAGGAGGCCCTTCATCATCATCATCATCATCTCAGCCGAAAGACGTCCACTGCTGGACAAAGGCCTCCCCAAGGATCTCCATAATGATCGGTCCTGCGCTACCCCAGCGGTTTCTCGCGACCCTCACCAGAACGTCGATCTACCTACCTCGTGGGGGGAGGCCCTTACTCTTCATAAATCTGTTGATCACCAGGCACGGAACACAACTTCGATATCTACGGGCCGGACCTAGTGAGCAACCTCGACATAGAATACGACTACGTGAGCTGCATGCACTATGGACCTTATGCTTTCACCGTCAACGGACAGGCGACCATTGTTGCGCTTCAGGTTAGTGTCAGCAATATTAACCGGGTTTAAACGGGTAGAGTATTGCTATTGCTAATGATATTGGCATTTATTCGTTTACAATAAAATTGTGTTCGAAAATTAAAAGTAGGCAGGCATACGGTCAGCTGCAGAAGAGAACTTAAACACTTTTTAGCGCGTGGGTACAAGTTATACTGTAGCTGACTGTGCTTTACCGTTTCTATACTATACCCGTGTCCCGGCTCTTAAACTTGGTCTATAAAGAAAATATAAAGATTGGTACCTACTGCACCCAGAAGTTACGTTTAGGTATATTGCACCATCGGATGCTGGAGTTATTTATTAGTTTCAGCTATCTCACCAATGTCAAAACAAAACCTCACGAAAATCACGAAAGATAGAACGAGCTTTTCAAATTCGAAAAACAATCCAACATTACGCATTCTTTCTTGTGAATAAATTATTACTGTTTTACTTTTATTTACCCGACGACAAATATCCGCTTTAGTGGTATAAATAAAACACATTTGGTAACTTTAGCGAAACTCTTTTAGCTAAGAACATTCTTAGACTTTCGCGGTTGTTGACTGCACTAACACACATTTTCACGGGTTTTCTCCACGATTTCGTTTTAAATTGAGCTTAGCTAAACTCTAAAAGAAGCAGTAAAGTATATGTGTATAGTATAATGTGCTACTATGAGTATTGTTTACTTTTTTAAAACTGTAATGTTTCACAGGAGCATGAAGGTGTGATGGGTCAGCGAGAATACATCACGGAGAAGGACTGGCTCCGCATCAACAGACACTACAACTGCCCAGGAGCTTGGGATTAAACAGCTGTTCTCAATTGGCATCCACAAACGTCCAAATCCTCAACAGGACAACAGTTTCAATTCTCCTATTTCCCAAAAGGACAAAATTCCCAATTGATCTATTTCCCAAAAGGACAACCTTCCCATTTGATCTATTTCCCAAAAGGACAACTTCCCATTTGGTCTACTTCAAACCCGAGAATCTTGAAACATGGAGATTTTTATAAAATCGAAGTTTGAACTCGAAAATAACATTGTTTTTTTTTGTTGTTATTACATAAAAAATGTAACCCAATAATTTGGCCTTTGTGAATACGGCTCCAATTTTAAGACCATTCAAATTGCCATAACATGAAATGTAAGATTTTTATTTTTATGTATATTTTGTAAATATTAAATTACAGATACCTACATTAAGTTTCCTTTCGTTTCTTTATTGAGTTTTGCCAGCTCTAATTTGATTCGTCATTATTATTCCAAGGGCAGAAATATAGAGGTAAGGTTGAATTAAAAGATTTTTATACTTGTAATCAAAAATTGTATTTTTTTTGCTCTATATATAAAAAATCTGTCGTTTACGGCTAGAAAATAAAGATAGAATATCATTATAATACTTATGCATACAAATATAACAAACGTAAAATACAAAAAATATTGGACGTATTACCATTCTTTCTTCCTCGTAATTTTTAATATAAAAATTATGAGGATCCTTGCATTCCCTCTTCTTCGCGACAGGCATACCTTACCGCGTTTCGCTTAATACAAAAATATTGTGCTGATTTTCGTGACTGACCTGCGACGTTTAAAAATAGAATTTTGGGAAAAAAATAAAGATATTATTATATTTTATATTAGATCATTGTGCACCATTAGTAAGTTCTTTTTTTACATTTAAATACAGTTCGTAAGTCGCATAACATTTAAATGAAAAGACAGGTCAACGACCATTATTATTAAAATCCGGAAATATTTTGGTTTTCGGATTTTAACAATAATGGTTGTAAATAATACTTTTTTAACAATTTTAGCTTCCTTGTTTTGCACAGGTCAGTCATAAAGAATCACCCTGTACAATTCGTATAACTATCGCCTTAGAACTATCAGTTCAGTAAAGAAACTATCCTATAGATGCCACTATTACAAGACCTAGCTATTGGCAATAATTTTGCGAACGCGAATATTACAATCACATAAAAATCTCAAAATTTATATTACAATTCTGTGGCACGTTGTTTTCGAGAATATCTAAATAACTTAACCTACTGAGCTGATACATTATAAACTAAAATACGATTATTTTGAAGTACTTGTGCCCTTTTTTTACATTCGGGATGTTCATATTTCAAAACCACTTATCATTATATTTATTACACTTATCTATTTTTATTTTACTTATGTACTTTCATATTTATACAGAGTGCACAATTTAGTTCAAAATCGACACTAAACTGTAAGTGTAACTACATTATCTTCAAAAATATATTAGTTTAACTGTAGCACACTTACGGCCTGACACATGTCTCTCGTACTAATGTAACTAATTTTATTACTAAAATACAATCTAATTCTTATAATGAGGCTGATTCTCAAAAGTTATGATTTTAAATTAGATGTCTTTTCTGAAATTTCTTCAATATATAGAATTAATTTTTATCCGTCAGTTTAATAAAGGCGCTTTGACCACATATCAAGCGATTAGTTGTGCACAATAATAAACATACGCGGTATGGAAATGTTTGAAAAAAAAAACTAAGATTTGTTTTCGGGATGAATTTAAAGCAACGTTGAAAACTTTGGTTGAAAATAATCAAACGGTCTTGAAAATTATGGTCAGGCAATAAAATATCAACGTCAAAAGTCCATTAAAGTGCAATTGCACTTCAATGCAAAAAGTATTAAAGTTGTGTAAGTATTATTTTTCAAGTCGTAAGAGTTAAAACTGAAAAAAAAAATCATGGCTTTTTTTACATTGTATCCCTTTAATTACTTTTTTTTTGAAAAGCAGCCTCAATATACCCTCTACTAATGAGGATATAATTATTTTAACTCTATAAGTATTGCATCGCAAATGTGTATTGCTCATAGCAACATTATATTTTACACACCGGCAGTGATTGACTGGTTCTATAAGCTGTTCCCACAGCTACGTACCTAATACATAGACATGTAGACAACGCAATGTTACAGTACAAAATAAAAAATAAATAATATGATAACAGTTATGTACTACGAAAATTTTTTTCGTCATGCTTTATATTATTGCACCAAAACAAAAAATAAAAGAAGATGAAAATAAATAATATGAATAATGCGTATAAAATGCATAAAAAAAATCTCACTACACGCGTGAGTATAAAAATATAACTTTTCAAAAATATATAAAATCTGTTTGTAGTTATACTTATACATAGTTTTTTATAAAAACCGTTTGTCTGAAAGTCATACCCTCAGAATGTTTACAATTACACGTAAGTATACACAGAACTTAATAATAGAAATGGCAATGATTACCTATGCTGCTTACCAAGCAAGCATTACCTATAATAACAATTATCTCGCACATCAGTTATTTAAAACATACAAAATTATAATCAAAATTCTTAATTTAATGAGTACTGTCCATTCTCATGTATTGTACAGACTTCTTGTCATTTTACGATAGTGGGTAGGTGTTAAGGCCTGTATTCACTTTGATTAGTGCGAGTGCAAGTGATTAGTAATTGCGAGTGATTAGCACAGGTGTTTAGTGCGATTAGTGTCCAATTCTGTCCAATTCTGTTGTTAAACTCGCAATTACTAATCACCTGCACTCGCACTAATCAAAGTGAATACAGGCCTTCAGTTGTTTGTGTGTAGTAACTATTGTTTTAGTGTGCGTAAGCAGTGTAAATTTGCTTACGCACACTAAAACAATAGTTACCCAACACGTATTACGTGTCTCACACACAACTAGCACCGATTTCCCCCTAGTGACTTAAAAATCCATTTTACCAAAATAGTTCATAGCTTTTTTATAAATTTCTATCTAAACACATGATTTTCGTCTACGTATAATAGTAATCATTTTTATACTTTCATAGACTACAAGTCACAAGTTTTTTTCACAAAATGCATTTTAAGGCAAGATTTATTTCATTTTAGCTAGAGTAATATCTAAGACACGAAAATTGTCCTTTAGATAAGACAAAAAATGTACAGTTTAACTTGAATAGTTTGATGTTGTTTGCAATGTCCGTGGTCTTTATTCTATAGTTATGGATCCGATATAGAGGTCTGTCAATATCCCTATCTTCGAGTATAAATAAAAAAAGTGGATCCCTATTATTTACGTTACCATTTGGTTTAAAGTTCACCGAGAATCAAATGAACGTAGCGAAAAAGAAGGTTTCTAACGCAGCCGTTGTCTAGACATAACTGTTGACATTATTTTCTCTTCAGAGTATAATGTACGAAAACGCAAAGTGTACAAAACACGCAAAATGTACAAATAGCAAAATTTGATCCTTGACTGTAAGAATAGAACTTAGGCTAAGCCTGTACTCCCTACTTACTCGGCTTAGATTATTTAAATGATCCAAATTTTATCACGTTCAGATTTGGTTATAGGCATTAGTTTTCGCACAGATATAATAATAATAATAATAATAATATACTTTATTGACACCAAGAAAAACATTACAGTGAAAAATATAACAAATTAAATTCAAGAAGTCAACAGGCGGCCTTATTGCTACGGTAGCAAGATATCAAGGTTGTCATATAGGTAAAATATAGATTAATACTATTATTAACATCAAATTAGACCACTTACAGACTAAAATAGCTGTCGGTTTTCAGTTTCAGTAGAAATTTTATTTACCCTTTCCCATACATTTTATGTCATGGAATCCATTAGATTACTTTTATTACGTTTGTTTATATTAAAATTGTACCTATATGGCGAAAGTGCGTTGTATAATCTTGCTATGGAGTAGTCCATATACAAATATGAGATATACAAAATACACGTATATAAGATTATTATTATTACAACATACTTGTTCCCTTGACCTTAATATTTAATACATTCTAATAATTACTTTTATTATAGTAAAAGCGACGTGGCAGTGTATTTTTCACTGTGAGTAGGTAATATATATTACAAAAAGTATGTAGTATAGAAATATATGTAATGTTTCCTACAACAATACGAATTATAGTTAAATAGTTTTTTAATCACCTGTAGTTACAAAATTAAATGCATCGTACGTATGTTTAAGTATGTAGAAATTGGCACAACAGAGAGTAATTTTACACAAGATAATATAAAATTAATTAAATCGATCAGTGTTTTTACAGCTATTAATACCAGAATATTAATTTATATTATACAAACAGCAATATCAAGTGGAATGAAGACTACGAAGACAGGTAAATAAATATGCAAATTAACTATTACGTGATTATGAGGTTAATAGACATTTAATACATATACAGAATTATTAGAGTTGAGAATTTGTCTTTTTACTATCCATTCTTAGTTGAGCAATATTTCTAAGGCAGACTTAAGAAATAACTTTTGTTATAACCACGTTCTAACCTACTCGTCAGATTACCTATTTTTTACCTTTTATCTAGCTCGTTCTTTTACTTGGAGACGTTGTTTGTCAGAAAGAGATAGCAAAATAAATTTGGAAGCTTTGTCATTTCAGTACAAAATACTCATTAGCTAAGACACTAACCTTTTAAGGTAATATTTTTTTTGTATTGTCTACTTTCATAATATATACTCAGGATTGGTTTGGTTAAGAATCAAAAGTTAAATCACGGCTTTTTACTACACTAATATTTAGATTTTCACGTTCACTCAATATTTATAAAAGTCAAGTAGGTACCTATATTCGAACCGTAAGCATACACCGGACACGTCATACAAACAACGCATTTAAGAAGCGGCGCCATCTTGGATTTTAGTTCAGACAACAGCATGACAAGAGTAATGTATCTTGGCAATCTTGCATTACATACGTGTGAAAAAGACAGCTGCTTATAAGCACCCACGCCGCTCAGACAATGCAGTCAGGGCGCGACGTTGGAGGGGGAGAATCTCGTATCGGTGCGGGGGGAGCGTAGCCATTCTTTACATTAATCCTGTGGCTTAAGCCAACTATACTGCTCCTTCATATACAAACTTCCGAAGCTCGCAATAGTTGAAGGCTTGTCTAGCAGTGTTCAGTGGAAGTATAAGGTCAATGGTCACCTCTTAGTAGCTCCATGAGTAGGTTGAAGCTTGGCCCTTCACCGTCCTTGCCCTTATTGGCTGGGTTTAACATCTCCTTGCCGACTTGCATGAAGAACTGCAAACAAGATTTGGGTTTAATACAATTTATAGATGCAGTAAATATTAAACCAGTGATGTGAGGGTCTTTCCAACATTTGTAATAACATACGTTTTGGACACTTTTGCATTTTGACAGCTTTTCGAGTTACTGGCGCGTACTGGGCCAGCTAACTGGCGCATTAATTCCGAGCTTGAATTCCGGTGGGGCACACGTTGAACAAATATCACATTGTAAGACTTATATAGAGGCACAGAAGAAAATAATAGCAGACTTCAGATGGTTTTTGTTTATTAAAACATTGTGTATTAGAATACAATGTAGAAAGTGCCCCTGATGATGCTCATGTGAGCGAAACTATTTGGCTTTCCCAATAAATTATATAAGTGAAACAAGTACAAGTGTGTTTCAACAAAATAATGAAGAAAATAATAGTACTAACCCGTACAGGAAAGGACAAAGGACAGGACACTCACCCCCCCGCGCTAAAATGAGTTTCCCGCCCGATATAGCGCCCCATGCCCCGCACCCCGCAGGCGCCACGGGACTCTACCAGGGTTGCTCGGGGGTGTTTTACATAGCGCCTAGCGCCATTGACTTGTAGTTGATATTCAAAAAGAAGTAGCTTGTC
The DNA here is from genome assembly GCA_948473455.1 of Teleiodes luculella. NCBI lineage: Eukaryota > Metazoa > Arthropoda > Insecta > Lepidoptera > Gelechiidae > Teleiodes > Teleiodes luculella. Next base: position 3,628,051 of record OX419585.1, read on the forward strand.
AAAACGCGTTTTCTGTCTGTATGGAGTGACCGCGCAGTGATAGAGGTATGCCGAATGTAGTTGTTTTATTACACAAACCATGTCAGAAGCTGTTGTTCATCCGCAACATAGTAATAGTCCTCATGAAACTGAACAACATTCCCTAGATTGAGATTTCAAAAAAAAATTTCTACTTTTCACAATAAACTTCAGCCACATGACCGGCCACTTTGTATGACAAGTTGAATTTCAATTTTGAGATTTCTATCTATGTCCCTTAGGGAAAGTTGTTCAATTTCATGAGTACTACCACTATGTTCCTGTGTCTTTTTTGTTTTGTTCTGTATTGCTTTCTGTATGCTGTGTCTTTTGTCAATAAAGTATATTATATTGTATGTATTGTATTATATGTGACGGATAAACAACCAGTTAAATTTCACGGTGTAAGCATTTGGTGTCAGCAGTTGGTTCACCTGGCAAGGCTGAAGAACTTGGCGGGCGTGTCTGGGGAGTGCGCCCCTGTTAATTCCCCCCCCCCCCCTCACCTGGCAAGTCCGCTGCAGCTCGGGTATGCGCAGCAGCAGCTCGCCTCTCTTGGCGGGCGTGTCTGGGGAGTGCGCCCCGGTGTACGCCTGCAGCTGCTTCTGTTAGTTCCCCCCCCTCACCTGGCAAGTCCGCTGCAGCTCGGGTATGCGCAGCAGCAGCTCGCCTCTCTTGGCGGGCGTGTCTGGGGAGTGCGCCCCGGTGTACGCCTGCAGCTGCTTCTGTTAGTTCCCCCCCCTCACCTGGCAAGTCCGCTGCAGCTCGGGTATGCGCAGCAGCAGCTCGCCTCTCTTGGCGGGCGTGTCTGGGGAGTGCGCCCCGGTGTACGCCTGCAGCTGCTTCTGTTAGTTCCCCCCCCTCACCTGGCAAGTCCGCTGCAGCTCGGGTATGCGCAGCAGCAGCTCGCCTCTCTTGGCGGGCGTGTCTGGGGAGTGCGCCCCGGTGTACGCCTGCAGCTGCTTCTGTTAGTTCCCCCCCCTCACCTGGCAAGTCCGCTGCAGCTCGGGTATGCGCAGCAGCAGCTCGCCTCTCTTGGCGGGCGTGTCTGGGGAGTGCGCCCCGGTGTACGCCTGCAGCTGCTTCTGTTAGTTCCCCCCCCCTCACCTGGCAAGTCCGCTGCAGCTCGGGTATGCGCAGCAGCAGCTCGCCGAACTTGGCTGGCGTGTCTGGGGAGTGCGCCCCGGTGTACGCCTGCAGCTGCTTCTGTTAGTTCCCCCCCCTCACCTGGCAAGTCCGCTGCAGCTCGGGTATGCGCAGCAGCAGCTCGCCTCTCTTGGCGGGCGTGTCTGGGGAGTGCGCCCCGGTGTACGCCTGCAGCTGCTTCTGTTAGTTCCCCCCCCCTCACCTGGCAAGTCCGCTGCAGCTCGGGTATGCGCAGCAGCAGCTCGCCTCTCTTGGCGGGCGTGTCTGGGGAGTGCGCCCCGGTGTACGCCTGCAGCTGCTTCTGTTAGTTCCCCCCCCTCACCTGGCAAGTCCGCTGCAGCTCGGGTATGCGCAGCAGCAGCTCGCCGAACTTGGCGGGCGTGTCTGGGGAGTGCGCCCCGGTGTACGCCTGCAGCTGCTTCTGTTAGTTCCCCCCCCTCACCTGGCAAGTCCGCTGCAGCTCGGGTATGCGCAGCAGCAGCTCGCCGAACTTGGCTGGCGTGTCTGGGGAGTGCGCCCCGGTGTACGCCTGCAGCTGCTTCTGTTAGTTCCCCCCCCTCACCTGGCAAGTCCGCTGCAGCTCGGGTATGCGCAGCAGCAGCTCGCCGAACTTGGCGGGCGTGTCTGGGGAGTGCGCCCCGGTGTACGCCTGCAGCTGCTTCTGTTAGTTCCCCCCCCTCACCTGGCAAGTCCGCTGCAGCTCGGGTATGCGCAGCAGCAGCTCGCCTCTCTTGGCGGGCGTGTCTGGGGAGTGCGCCCCGGTGTACGCCTGCAGCTGCTTCTGTTAGTTCCCCCCCCTCACCTGGCAAGTCCGCTGCAGCTCGGGTATGCGCAGCAGCAGCTCGCCTCTCTTGGCGGGCGTGTCTGGGGAGTGCGCCCCGGTGTACGCCTGCAGCTGCTTCTGTTAGTTCCCCCCCCTCACCTGGCAAGTCCGCTGCAGCTCGGGTATGCGCAGCAGCAGCTCGCCTCTCTTGGCGGGCGTGTCTGGGGAGTGCGCCCCGGTGTACGCCTGCAGCTGCTTCTGTTAGTTCCCCCCCCTCACCTGGCAAGTCCGCTGCAGCTCGGGTATGCGCAGCAGCAGCTCGCCGAACTTGGCTGGCGTGTCTGGGGAGTGCGCCCCGGTGTACGCCTGCAGCTGCTTCTGTTAGTTCCCCCCCCTCACCTGGCAAGTCCGCTGCAGCTCGGGTATGCGCAGCAGCAGCTCGCCGAACTTGGCTGGCGTGTCTGGGGAGTGCGCCCCGGTGTACGCCTGCAGCTGCTTCTGTTAGTTCCCCCCCCTCACCTGGCAAGTCCGCTGCAGCTCGGGTATGCGCAGCAGCAGCTCGCCTCTCTTGGCGGGCGTGTCTGGGGAGTGCGCCCCGGTGTACGCCTGCAGCTGCTTCTGTTAGTTCCCCCCCCTCACCTGGCAAGTCCGCTGCAGCTCGGGTATGCGCAGCAGCAGCTCGCCGAACTTGGCTGGCGTGTCTGGGGAGTGCGCCCCGGTGTACGCCTGCAGCTGCTTCTGTTAGTTCCCCCCCCTCACCTGGCAAGTCCGCTGCAGCTCGGGTATGCGCAGCAGCAGCTCGCCTCTCTTGGCGGGCGTGTCTGGGGAGTGCGCCCCGGTGTACGCCTGCAGCTGCTTCTGTTAGTTCCCCCCCCTCACCTGGCAAGTCCGCTGCAGCTCGGGTATGCGCAGCAGCAGCTCGCCTCTCTTGGCGGGCGTGTCTGGGGAGTGCGCCCCGGTGTACGCCTGCAGCTGCTTCTGTTAGTTCCCCCCCCTCACCTGGCAAGTCCGCTGCAGCTCGGGTATGCGCAGCAGCAGCTCGCCGAACTTGGCTGGCGTGTCTGGGGAGTGCGCCCCGGTGTACGCCTGCAGCTGCTTCTGTTAGTTCCCCCCCCTCACCTGGCAAGTCCGCTGCAGCTCGGGTATGCGCAGCAGCAGCTCGCCGAACTTGGCTGGCGTGTCTGGGGAGTGCGCCCCGGTGTACGCCTGCAGCTGCTTCTGTTAGTTCCCCCCCCTCACCTGGCAAGTCCGCTGCAGCTCGGGTATGCGCAGCAGCAGCTCGCCGAACTTGGCGGGCGTGTCTGGGGAGTGCGCCCCGGTGTACGCCTGCAGCTGCTTCTGTTAGTTCCCCCCCTCACCTGGCAAGTCCGCTGCAGCTCGGGTATGCGCAGCAGCAGCTCGCCTCTCTTGGCGGGCGTGTCTGGGGAGTGCGCCCCGGTGTACGCCTGCAGCTGCTTCTGTTAGTTCCCCCCCCTCACCTGGCAAGTCCGCTGCAGCTCGGGTATGCGCAGCAGCAGCTCGCCTCTCTTGGCGGGCGTGTCTGGGGAGTGCGCCCCGGTGTACGCCTGCAGCTGCTTCTGTTAGTTCCCCCCCCTCACCTGGCAAGTCCGCTGCAGCTCGGGTATGCGCAGCAGCAGCTCGCCTCTCTTGGCGGGCGTGTCTGGGGAGTGCGCCCCGGTGTACGCCTGCAGCTGCTTCTGTTAGTTCCCCCCCCTCACCTGGCAAGTCCGCTGCAGCTCGGGTATGCGCAGCAGCAGCTCGCCGAACTTGGCTGGCGTGTCTGGGGAGTGCGCCCCGGTGTACGCCTGCAGCTGCTTCTGTTAGTTCCCCCCCCTCACCTGGCAAGTCCGCTGCAGCTCGGGTATGCGCAGCAGCAGCTCGCCGAACTTGGCTGGCGTGTCTGGGGAGTGCGCCCCGGTGTACGCCTGCAGCTGCTTCTGTTAGTTCCCCCCCCTCACCTGGCAAGTCCGCTGCAGCTCGGGTATGCGCAGCAGCAGCTCGCCTCTCTTGGCGGGCGTGTCTGGGGAGTGCGCCCCGGTGTACGCCTGCAGCTGCTTCTGTTAGTTCCCCCCCCTCACCTGGCAAGTCCGCTGCAGCTCGGGTATGCGCAGCAGCAGCTCGCCGAACTTGGCTGGCGTGTCTGGGGAGTGCGCCCCGGTGTACGCCTGCAGCTGCTTCTGTTAGTTCCCCCCCTCACCTGGCAAGTCCGCTGCAGCTCGGGTATGCGCAGCAGCAGCTCGCCTCTCTTGGCGGGCGTGTCTGGGGAGTGCGCCCCGGTGTACGCCTGCAGCTGCTTCTGTTAGTTCCCCCCCCTCACCTGGCAAGTCCGCTGCAGCTCGGGTATGCGCAGCAGCAGCTCGCCTCTCTTGGCGGGCGTGTCTGGGGAGTGCGCCCCGGTGTACGCCTGCAGCTGCTTCTGTTAGTTCCCCCCCCTCACCTGGCAAGTCCGCTGCAGCTCGGGTATGCGCAGCAGCAGCTCGCCGAACTTGGCTGGCGTGTCTGGGGAGTGCGCCCCGGTGTACGCCTGCAGCTGCTTCTGTTAGTTCCCCCCCCTCACCTGGCAAGTCCGCTGCAGCTCGGGTATGCGCAGCAGCAGCTCGCCGAACTTGGCTGGCGTGTCTGGGGAGTGCGCCCCGGTGTACGCCTGCAGCTGCTTCTGTTAGTTCCCCCCCCTCACCTGGCAAGTCCGCTGCAGCTCGGGTATGCGCAGCAGCAGCTCGCCGAACTTGGCGGGCGTGTCTGGGGAGTGCGCCCCGGTGTACGCCTGCAGCTGCTTCTGTTAGTTCCCCCCCCTCACCTGGCAAGTCCGCTGCAGCTCGGGTATGCGCAGCAGCAGCTCGCCTCTCTTGGCGGGCGTGTCTGGGGAGTGCGCCCCGGTGTACGCCTGCAGCTGCTTCTGTTAGTTCCCCCCCCTCACCTGGCAAGTCCGCTGCAGCTCGGGTATGCGCAGCAGCAGCTCGCCTCTCTTGGCGGGCGTGTCTGGGGAGTGCGCCCCGGTGTACGCCTGCAGCTGCTTCTGTTAGTTCCCCCCCCTCACCTGGCAAGTCCGCTGCAGCTCGGGTATGCGCAGCAGCAGCTCGCCTCTCTTGGCGGGCGTGTCTGGGGAGTGCGCCCCGGTGTACGCCTGCAGCTGCTTCTGTTAGTTCCCCCCCCTCACCTGGCAAGTCCGCTGCAGCTCGGGTATGCGCAGCAGCAGCTCGCCTCTCTTGGCGGGCGTGTCTGGGGAGTGCGCCCCGGTGTACGCCTGCAGCTGCTTCTGTTAGTTCCCCCCCCTCACCTGGCAAGTCCGCTGCAGCTCGGGTATGCGCAGCAGCAGCTCGCCGAACTTGGCGGGCGTGTCTGGGGAGTGCGCCCCGGTGTACGCCTGCAGCTGCTTCTGTTAGTTCCCCCCCCTCACCTGGCAAGTCCGCTGCAGCTCGGGTATGCGCAGCAGCAGCTCGCCTCTCTTGGCGGGCGTGTCTGGGGAGTGCGCCCCGGTGTACGCCTGCAGCTGCTTCTGTTAGTTCCCCCCCCTCACCTGGCAAGTCCGCTGCAGCTCGGGTATGCGCAGCAGCAGCTCGCCGAACTTGGCGGGCGTGTCTGGGGAGTGCGCCCCGGTGTACGCCTGCAGCTGCTTCTGTTAGTTCCCCCCCCTCACCTGGCAAGTCCGCTGCAGCTCGGGTATGCGCAGCAGCAGCTCGCCGAACTTGGCGGGTGTGTCTGGGGAGTGCGCCCCGGTGTACGCCTGCAGCTGCTTCTGTTAGTTCCCCCCCCTCACCTGGCAAGTCCGCTGCAGCTCGGGTATGCGCAGCAGCAGCTCGCCGAACTTGGCGGGCGTGTCTGGGGAGTGCGCCCCGGTGTACGCCTGCAGCTGCTTCTGTTAGTCCCCCCCCCTCACCTGGCAAGTCCGCTGCAGCTCGGGTATGCGCAGCAGCAGCTCGCCGAACTTGGCGGGCGTGTCTGGGGAGTGCGCCCCGGTGTACGCCTGCAGCTGCTTCTGTTAGTCCCCCCCCCTCACCTGGCAAGTCCGCTGCAGCTCGGGTATGCGCAGCAGCAGCTCGCCGAACTTGGCGGGCGTGTCTGGGGAGTGCGCCCCGGTGTACGCCTGCAGCGCCGCCAGCGCCTTCTCCTGCGACGCGCGCACCTTCTCCGCCTCGCGCAGCTCCGGCGCGTCTGCACAGTCATAAACAAATACACATTAGATAAATTTAAAAAAGCGGTTGTCTGTGAAGTCTGTTTACTGACGATAGTTGAATGTGACAACGATTGTGCCTCTTTGTCGCTCATTCCGCGTTCTCGCTTGCACTTCAAGCCTTAAATGGAACGCCTCAGCCGCGCGGTAACGCCGCATTGCGTCATGTTTTTTCGTGCGTGCAGCCGGCTCCATCGAATTATAAGACGTTGTTCTCACAAAAAGGAGGTCTTTCACAGTTCACAGGACATGTAGCCACTAATTAATACAATATTTTATTAGTCCAACGTGCTCGATAATGCTATGGTTGTGCCTCATAATAACTGTGAATGTCAAGTCTCTGAAAGCTCAAACCATTTTTTTTATTATTTTACCGAATTCTATTGTTAGATTTTTATTTAAAGGCACTTCTGTCAGCTCAATTACAAAAGACTTATACCTTAGAGATTTTTTTTTTAATTTATACTATAAGACTTATACACATAGGTAGTGATCTTATAAATATCTCAAAAACTAATAAAGTAATAATGGAGTAATTGCGACTAAGCACTGAGAGCACAGAGTAAGCGCTACTCTAAAAATATCACTATGCAACGCACTGAAAAAGCCACCGACAAATCACCCTTATTCATTTCGTTATTCGCCTATTGGCGTAAAACAAATTATGTTCCGCCAACTTGGTAACCCCAACAAGACAAATTGTCCACTTATCACTCATCCTCTAGCTACTAGTTTCAAGAGCCTCATGACATCTAAGTATAAACAGTAACTGTTCACGGCACTTTGACCACTATACTAAGCAGCATAAGGTGTACGTACCAGATGTGAGTAGAACGATGACCTTGAGTGCGACGTATTCGTACCGGTCGACCCGCAGCCTCCTCAAGTGGTCTGTGAAGCTCAGCATCCTCTCTATGCATGGCGTCAGGCCCAATCTACAAATAAAAAATTGAAATTATACTTTGATCTTTTAAAGGATTTCCATGGACTCACACGAATTCTTATACTAACTACTACTACAAGAACAGTATTGTAGTAACGGAGTCAAGTTTATGCACAGAAGTCAAGATCAGACATTTCGTGTTTTTTTTTGATCAGTTTTATTTTATTTCAGCCTATGTTCCTTGGGGAAATTTGTTCAGTTTCAAGGGTAAGTTCATCCCTTATAGCAGAGGATCTTAACCGGTGGTCCGCAGACCACTAGTGGTCCCTGGAGTCATTCCAAGTGGTCCGCGACGCGATAGTAAACAAATGACGTGACGTGATGAGATGAGTCAAGTCGACATAACGCGAACCTCTTTATTTAATTTCTTTGTAGTAAAATTATGCATATTTTATTTACAGATATATCAAGTAAATTTATTTGTTTACATTTTAGTACCGTATATTTACCCATAAACCAACTGGGTGGTCCCCGGCAAAACAAAATTTGGTAAAATGGTCTCTCATGCCTAAAAGGTTAAGAACCACTGCCTTAAAGTATTGTTCGCGAATAAAATGACACCTTTTATATTGTGTGTTATCATCAGTGAGTGTTACCACAGAATACCAAATAGTAGTCCCTACAGAAGCTGCACTAGGCGACATAATTTATATAAATTGCAACCCTAGATCCGTTATAATAAAGTGCAATTCAGATCGCAAGGCGCTAGGCGAAGAGTAGTTCCTGCATCTCTCTCTCTCGCGTATTGCGCCACTCTACTAACACGTTTAGGGAATGGGGAATTGGAGACCGCTCGGCCGGGCGGTAGGTGGTTATATATAGCGCGCAAGTACATGGAGTGACGGAGGCCTGGTGTTACAGTGAGTACTAACTTGGCGCTCTGGTGCAGTGTGATGCCGCGGCCGCTGCCCACGCGCACCTCCCCGGGCGTGCTGACTCCTCGGTAGCAGCACGACAGCACCAGCAGCTCGCACCAGCTGTTGATCAGCAGGCAGATCTGGTCGTCGATCTAAAGGAAAGGGTGGTTTATTAGGTTCAATAAAATTATAATATAATTCCTATGGGTAACCAATAGTATGCAAAATGTAAATTTGTTAAATGTTGTTCTCGCAGTAAAACAGCAATAACAACAATAACAACCTCCGTGGTCAAGTGGTCAACAGCTCGTCTGACGTTACGGAGGTTCCGGGTTCGAATCCCGGTGGGGATCTGTCGAACAAAATTAATCGCGACAAAATTTACCGAAATATTCTTAAAGAGCGGCAAGCTTTTGCACCACTTGACGATCTTGTAGAGTCTGTGGTCGGCGATGTTTTACAGGTCGGCGAGGAAGTTACGAGTACGAGTACATTCTGGAGCTCTGGCGCGGAGTGCGCCGGGCCTGGCTTAGGCTGAGACTCCACCAAAGCGGAGCGGAGCGGAGATGTCTCATTTTTGTATAGAATCTTGAGCCGCGCTGTGCCGCTAAGCTCGCGCGCGGCACAAAATTCTATTGAAAAATGAGACATCTCCGCTCCGCTCCGCTTTGGTGGAGTCTCAGCCTTAAACTAGATTAATCGCGACAAAACTTACCGAAATATTCTTAAAGAGCGGCAAGCTTTTGCACCACTTGACGATCTTGTAGAGCCTGTGGTCGGCGATGTTGCACAGGTCTGCGAGGAAGTCTGGGCTGGAGTTCTGCGCGGTGATGCCGGTGGCGGCCAGCAGGGGGTTGGCAGAGGGGCTCCCCCCGCCCGCCCCCCTGCCCAGCCGCACCAGCTCCGACTCGTTGTATTGCCATAGGTGTTCCACGTCCATTATTTCCTGGTGATTCAATAGGAGTTGGAGGTATTGATATCGGCAAACAACTTGAGTAAGCTTGCGGGGGGATGGATGGAACAACAATACATTTGTGACGTTCCACGTTTATGGCGGGTTTTAGTACAAAGATAATCTTTTTGGATTTGAATAGCTTAGTAGTTGTTGATTACAGGGATATGCATAACTCAATACCACCATAAGGTACCTTTGCATGTGGAACGTCACATTTTATCAAACTATACTTTTCATGCGCAGTGCAGTTGTGCCATGTTGTTCAAAAGTTATTTGCCGCTTTTATCAAACTATACTTTTCATGCGCCATGTGTCATGTTGTTCAAGTTATTTGCCGCTAACTATAATGCTCGTCATGCTGCTAAATATTTAATTTGTGGGCAGACTTCAAGGAAAGTCGCCCGAAATAAAATGAAATTCTTGCGCGAGGAAGGTTCCTATATTTACACAAAAATGCACATTCACACAAAAATTCCAACTCGAAGGGAAAGAGAGACTATTTAGGGGAAGGCCTTTTTTCAGAAGAAGAACTGTTTGTAAAAATAGTCTACCGTAAAACAATTAATATAGGAATAATAACCAAGTGAAGGAGTACCTGCAATAACGGCGGTATGTCGGGCGTGAGTCGGCTGTTACTGGACTCTCCTCTGCTGTTATACGACCCTGGTCCATTCACCTGAGAAGCCATGAACACATTAGGGAAATAAATCAAAGGCAAACGAGATTGTCTCCTCTGTGCGGGTAGTGCTATTGAATAGGGTGCAAGTGACTGCTTAGCAAATACTGAAAAGACATGCTTAGAGTATTGAGCAACTTTACCAAAAAACTATTCCTCAAACGAAAAAAAAAATTCAACACCCCCATACAAAATACTTGTTTTGATCGGACAGTTTGTATGGAGAATTTTTTTTGTTATTTAGAGAAAATTTACTATTGGAAAGTTGTTCAGATCCATTGTCTGAGCATGTTGTTTAAGTTTTTTTTAAGCCGTCATTAAAATCCTGTACACGTCTGTGCTATAGACTGTACGTATACAACTGAGTGTAGGTACTACGAGTAACACAAGCGAGTCTAGCCATTAACACAAGTAAGTCTGGCTACACAAGTTAAACTAGCAACTTACTCAAGTTAAACCAGCAACTTACACAAGTTAAAATAGCAACTTATTCAAATTAAACTTTCAACCTACTCATGTTAAACTAGCCACTTACACAAGTTAAACTAGCAACTTACTCAAGTTAATCTATCAACTTAATCAAGTTAAACCAGGAAATTAATCAAGTTAAACCAGCAAATTACACAAGTTAAACTAGCAACTTACACAAGTTAAACCAGCAACTTACACAAGTTAAACTAGCAACTTACTCAAGTTAAACTAGCAACTTACACAAGTTAAACCAGCAACTTACTCAAGTTAAACTAGCAACTTACACAAGCTAAACTAGCAACTTACACAAGTCAAACAACTTACACAAGTGAGGCTGGAGGCGTGTCTCAGTGGCGGCGCGTGCGGCTGCAAGAGTGAGCCGGTAGACGCGGCGCCGGAGAGCGAGTACGAACAGTGGTATGTGGAGCGTCCGCCGCGAGTGCGGTCTTCCCTGATCGCTGTAGGACAAGTACCATGTTAGCTGAATACTGAGTGGGGCATAAAACATTGTTTTTTTTATTGACTTACATTGATAGTTGACTTACTCTTGTTTCACAAAATCGACGTATCAAGCTTCACCGTATTTAAGTGTTATACTAAAGACTGACCAAAGAAATAAGAAACCTCGCCATATTGCGGAATTTCAATAAAACTAATTTTATAAGGGAAATTGTTGCCATTTTGCCAAAATATACACGTGGCGCCCCTAGAGCAGGTTTCTTATTTCTTTGGTCAGGCTTTATATTAGTTTCACCGGACATTAAAACTATTACATAATATAATTTCTAACAGTTCCTAGTTAGAGTAGCAAAATCAATATTCAGGGTTAATTAAGTGTGAATTTTTAATTAAATTTATATCTTCAGAAATTCCTTATCAAGACTAATGTTAGATTAATATCTACGCTATTTGGAATAAATAAACGGAATACATATTGGCAAAGTTTTACTATATTTCATTTCCTCATCTTACATCTGAGTGTTGCCATAATTCAACGCTCGGCAAACTTTCTTTATTATTTTTTGCATTAGAGAGAAAATAAATTATTTAATTTAGTTTTAATTACCTTCCAGCTTCATCCCACACCCCAGACACTTGTCGAACCGGCACGCGGGGCATTTCTTCCTGGTCGCAACAGTGACGGGGCAGTTCCCCCCCCGAAGGCACATGTAGTTCTTCCTGTTCTGCACCGTGCGCTTGAAGAACCCCTTACAGGACTCGCACGAGAATATCCCGTAGTGGAAGCCTGAGATCTTGTCGCCGCATATTGGACAAGGGCTGCGAGAAAGAGATATATGATTAAATGAATTTAAATTTGCATTGATTGTTAAAATAAATGCATAAGTAGCATTGATTGATAGTGATATGATAAAATTCTTCGTAGTCATACCCTAACTTAAATTCCTTCACTGTTTTATCTTGTGAATTTTTTTTAACAAAATTGCTTTCACACTTTCAGTCATTTATTATGCGCCATGATAGACAGCATTTAAAATTTTCTGACAAAACCAATAATTATCTTCTGTGCCAATACGGTCTTACCACTAACCATTGGTATGCAAAAAAGATGGTAATTCTTTTAATACGATGGTACAAAAAATAATATGCAATATTTTAACTTTATTAGAGTTTACAGCCAATATTGGCTAAATATGCACCAGCGTTCTGACTACAAGTTGAAGGCTTGGGAAGCCAAAATACATTATAGTAATACTCGGGGTGGCACTTCTTCTGTCGTGTCGATGACTAGTTTCAAATTTTTGTTGCCCAATACCTGCCACCCTGATTGCTCTTTCTGAGGCCTCCATGAGCTCCACCGACGTGCAAGACTCAAGGCATGCAGGACACGACAATAGGTGGGCCAGAAAGAAAAAGATTACCTATTTGTTTTGTGTGTTGTTTATGTACCTACCTACCTATTTCTCTGTTATGTATCTTTTATCAATTCTGTGTGTTTGCTTGTGTAATTTGTATGTTCCATCCATCTTACTCATTTTGATTTATGTTTGTCCTGCCTGTGTTTTGTGTGCCAATAAAGTTTTAATCTATCTATCTACTATCAATCAATCTTTCTATATCGATTTAATTTGCTTCGGCCAACCTGGGTGGCACTGACCTGTTGATGAGCTGTTGTCTGCTGATGCCCTGGTGGTGATGCAGCCTGTCTTCCCCCTCCGCGTCGTCATCGTGCGCGGGGGACGCGGGGAATATCGCGTTAGCCGTCGCCTCGCGGTATACCAAGTGCGGGTGCCGGCCCTGTTACAATCAACATATTGAGGTAATCTTTGAAGGTTCTCTCTCACGAAAACTTACGACGATTCCTGTAGGCCTACTAAGTAGCGACAGGCTCGAGAAGCTGTCAAACGCGACATATTGACAGAACTACTATGGCTCTAATATCACTATGTCGCGTTTGAGAGCTTCTCGAGCCTGTCGCTAATTACATAGTAAGCCTACTGGTTTGCAGACTTAGCACAAAAACGTGCAAAAAGACACTCGCGGAGAGGTTCCTACAGAGAACTTTGGGGTAGATCTTACCGCTTCCCCGCAAGTCCGATGAAGCTTGATTCGTCGTAGTTTTTCGACACAAGCATAGGTCAATTAAATAATCCTACAGAGAAAATAATGCAATGTTTAAAAATAGTAATTTTAAACCTTTCGACTTGCAAAAGTTAAACAGTCCAACAGTTTTTTTGTTTTTTGAACCAGTTTCCTAATTTCGCTGTTTACAGCATATTCTCTACTAACTTGTAAATTGTTCGGTTAATCTCTCTCTGGTACCAATATAACGAAAGTTGTAGAAAAGAGTTGTGTATTGCCATCTCGCTCTAACGACTAGACTAAACTCTACGTACCTGCACTGGAGAATGAGTAGGCGAGAACTCTGAGCTGTAGGAATAGCACGACGAGTGAGACGCGTCGCTGTTGTTGCGGGAAAGAGATGGAGTATAATGCCTCGACGCCCTGGGACTCGCCGATGGACTGCTGTATACGCTGAAATGGAAATAACAGGCGGTTATAACATTCAATTAAAAATTTTGAGAACACAATACTGTTACTTGATCCTTTCATCAACTAGAAAAGAGCTGATAATCTTTAAATGGCTAAAGATATTTTCTTGGATCATAGCTATGTTATGAATGGTAAAGGAGTAGGGATGTGCGGTTCCCGGGAATATCTCCACCATTCCCGGGAAATCGCCGTTCCCAGGGATATTCCCAACGAAATTTGCTGTTCAATCTGGCTAGATGTGGTAAACCGGGTTGGTGTTTTTCGGTTAGGTACCTAACGATCCGACCGACCCTACAGAGGTCGGTGACTCGTCCTAGTTGGCCTCAAACGGAAAGTAGCATTCTTAGTGTGGGAATATTCCCGGGAACGGCACATGACTATAGAGGAGTATAATCATGTACTAAGTAACTTACCTATGCGTATACATGGAATGAACGGCGGAATCAGTACTGGCGCTGGATTGGACGCGTGGCAGTCTCCCTAACAATGGCGAACTGTGTAAAGCTCCCAGCAACTTGTCCATGCCTGCTGAAGATGGCTCGCATTTCAGTTCTGGAACAAATGCTTATGATTATAGTTTATAGTTATGTCAGGTTTTTGCATGTGCCATATTTTTCTATTTACCAAAAATTTACTGTACGAGTAATCTTCAAGGAACCGTACCCTACCGCCTGAACAATATTAATATCTCTTTCTCGTTTTGTCTTAAACAGGACGACCTAGGGTATACCTTAATCGTCCCATTTTTTTTCTCTGTCTAACGTCTTCTTAGCTTGACTAAAAACCAACAAACAACAACTTCTAACAACTTTTCGCAATATTTTATAGGGCTTAGTACAATCGAGAACACTTTGGAGATATATCGTCACCTGATCTGCTCGTTTGCACATATATATATTCATAGATTCACATATATGTACCACACAGCCACACACACACACACACTCACACACTTAAATACATACCTACACTCCTAAATAAACCACACTAATGTACACAGACAAAAATACAAACACCACTTATACGAACATACTCATGTAGGTTAGGTACACTTACATACCCCACTTTCATAAACTTTATTTTAGATATAACTAATCCTACTTCTTTTGTATATGCCGGAAGAGCGAGACATTCCCATCACAAGTGTCAATGACTACTTACTGGGAAGCCTCGACAATTAACATGTAAGGATTTACTTAAATAAATATATTTTTTATTTTTTTTAACCGTTGTTCTTAAGTCCGTTGAATAAGGGAGAGAATCGCGACCTACTAGTTCCCGATCTTGATGGTATTACAAAATTAAAACAAAAACGATTCATCAAAACGCTCGCAAATCTCATTAAAATAATTAACTGGAAGTGAGGAACTAGTCAATGATCTTTGATGTCATCCAATTAAAAGATGCGCCAAGTTCATTCACTGGTGTTATCATTAGAGGAGTAATTAGTTAATAGTAAACAACATTGAGACATTAAAGACAGACGAAATATATTAGAAATAAAATAATAACAAAAATTATACATTTGATGTTGTGGTATGTCGATATGAGATTCGCAGCCCTATTTTTTCATTTACAATAGAAGTACGGCCAAGTTCAAGATAAGTTAAACACTTGCACCGCGATTCTCTTCCTTCTTCTCGTCCAACGGACTTAAGAACAGTGCAGAGCACGAAGTGTTCAGCTTAGCAAGCTCTTGATTGTACGAGACAGTCGGTGTCTTGTTTTGTTCCCCTATTTCTTGTATTTAGGCGGAGTTCCTAAAAATATTTCAATCGAACATGTTTAATCCTATTAGAATTTGAAAACGATGACGTCATTACTCGTTACAGTGCAGACAATACGTCACAATGTAACTGAACTCAAGGCCGAGGACGGGTCAATCACCTTAAATGGTGCAATTTGCGCGCAATAATATCGTCACCGCTTACCTATTGTGATGGTTTATAACGGGAAAATCTGTCAAATCACAAATGCGCGTGTCAGAGCGAGATAGAACGATAATCAACAAGGTCACATGTGATGAAATTACAGTCAGTAAGTTGACCGTGAACAGCGATAGCCGGAGATCTTTTCCTTTTCAAAATTTGCGTTCGGGATCCTTCTCTCTGTCAAATATTCTTTGCCAACCCCATATAGTACGAGTATGTTCCTATCCCATCGAGGTGTCGAGCCTACCTCTGTAGTAGGATGAATAGGCCTTAGTCGACCACGGCCTGATTGACTTTACACACAATCTTTGAATTTCTTCGTAGGTAACTGTGGTGTGAAATATTTCTCTCGAAATTCCTCGCTTATTCAACCTCTTCCACATTTTTTTGTTTTGTTTCTTATTTCGATATACATTTAGATATTCTACATTGGACAGGTCTAGTCATCACACTAATCACAATCACACTAATATTATAAAGGCGAAAGTTTGTAAGTGTGTGAGTGTGTATGTATGTTACTTCTTCACGTCTAACCGGTGGAGCAATTTTAATAAAATTTGGTATGGAGTTAGCTGACACCTTGGAATAACAAAAGGCGACTTTAAAAAAACTCATTTCCACGGGGCAGAGCAGTGGGGCGGAAAGCCAGTCATAGATATAAAAGGAAACATATAACACGACGACGGGAACAAAATCTATTCTATTCTATAACAAAAGAAATCTACAAACGAAATGAGGTTTTTACAAACGAAATGAGGTTTTACTAGGGTCTACTACTTGGTATTCTGTGGTTTTACCTGACAACTGGTTCTCCTTCTTGATGGTCAGGTTCTGGACCTCTCCTAGACCCGACTGCGTCATCATCGGCATGTTGTTCTGGTCCAGGATAAGGGATTTGGCGCTGCTGGTCGGAGAAGACGGCCGCCGGGAGAGGGATAGCGATGCGTTGTCAGTTAGAACCGATATCTGAAATATTGCGATGAAATCAATGCAGACGAACTAGACTACGGAGCCTAGTTGGCAGTACGTCTGCCTACTGAGCACAGGGTCGCGGGTTCGAATCCCGCCGCTCTGCCTAGTTTGGGGTCAGATGGCCGTGTGTAGGGTTTGCAATATTCGTTCGATTTCACTATTCGAATAAAATGAATATTTCTAGTGCTAAATATTCGAATATCCGGATATTCGAATATTTTTTTAAACATTTACTGAAAATATCAAAAAAATGCAATATTAATTCAAGACAAACAAGAGTAACTAGACTGGGATTTTGTTTGATTTTAGTATAATTATTGTCATGTAAAAACAAGTATTTTATTCAGTTTTAATATTTATTAATGCGTTTTGTGCAAATTTAGGCGAATTTAAACAAGTGTGTATTCCTCCCAAGAACCGAGATACTAAAACTGTACCGGTTGAGCATTCGTCTACTCATTATGGGCATTGTAAACTCAACAAGCACATGAACAGAATGGGTTTATCAGAAAACCCTTACTGTAGATTCTGTGCAGACGAAGAGGAAACTCCTATTCACGTCCTCTGTGAAAGTGATGCTCTCGTCAACAAAAGGAGTCGAGTGCTGGGTTCGCACAAGCTTGCCCCCCAAGAAGCCCGAACCCTAAATCCCACCAAAACCGTCAGCTTCTTAAAAGCTGTAGGTTTGGAAGAGGCTATATAGCCTACGAGGGCTGACTACAATAGATCCACCTTGGGTCATAGTGGTCTTTGGGTATTAAGAGCCCTTTCCCTCACCACTCAAATCGTAATCATAGATATTTTTCCTGGAAGGCGCGGTGTAGTACTCCGGTAACCAAATGGGAGGTAAAACTATAGAGGGCCTAGGAACATACACCTTGTAAAACACCAAAAGGCTGGCAACTATGCGTCAATCCTCTAAGCTTTGAAGCTTGGATTTTACTTGCTGATCGTCGCCAATGAGCTAGAGATCATCTCGATCTTGGCTGTACAATCCAGAGTCTAATGCATTTAGCTGATACTTGGCAGAACAATCCCAAGGATGACAGCAGTACTCCATACAAATCGAACTACCGCTTGGCGGCGCTTGGTACCAATGGAGCAACTGTTCCGGTGTGAAGCGCCACCGAACCTTAAAAAGGAAGCCATGCTTTTTTGCAGCAGATGTCCATAAGCATAGCAATGGCTTTGCTGTGTCTCTCGGTGGCAGCACTCCATAGGTGGAAATTTCCAATAAACGACCTTTGCGAAAACCTTACTGCTGGTCACTAAAAAAACTGTTTAGCAGGTGAAGATTGAAGAAGGTATGCTAGGAGCTTCTGATTCGGTACCTACTCATTTCATAACTTCAGAAATTATGGAGGCATTAGCAGGCTTCTATGACTCAGAAACCACTCCAGATGACAGAAAGAGGCGGTGCAAGCGTGTCAATACTAAATACAACTCGGGTGCGCAGTTTCTCTATAGGTACCTGCCCCATCAGGGAGGACCGTTGGCGTTGTTCACGCCTAGGGCACAAACAAAGGACTTTGAGTACATTTCTCTGCTTGATGCAAACCTCTGGCGTGGCAGAGTCGCAAAGAAGAATATATATTATGTGGTATCTTGCTTAAAGCAGCCAATCTGCGAAGATATTAGCAAATATATGCCTTTTCTTTCGCAAAATGAGCCATGATCTGTCAGTTTTATCATCAGCGGCAACCCACAATAATGGGATAACGTGCGAGAGTCACGGCAGGGATGTTGTTATTAAATTATTAAAAAAAACATGAGTGCCTATATACTTTAAATACTATTCGAATATTCGGATAAATGAAATGAATTATTCGAATTTGAAATTGGGGCGGATATTCGAATAAAATGAATATTCGAATATTCGAATTGCAAACCCTAGCCGTGTGTGAGATGTCCCACAAAAAAAAATAGGTAGAAAAGCTTATTGGATAGAAAATATTGCGCAAACCACTTGAACAAGACGTCAGTAAGGCTGCTATTTCACGGAAGACAAAAGACAAAAGACGAAAGGGACGCAGTTATGCGCAAGGGTGAGCACGATGTATTAATATCTCATTACAACGCATAAATGCGTCCCTTTCGTCTTTTGTCTCCCGTGAAATACCAGCCTAAATGTATTATATTCTCTCCCTGCTCGCTTGCTCAAGTTGATTAAGCAGTTGTATGTTTGGTTTGGTTTCAATAATCTATGAACGACTACCTAGTAATTATTGATCTGTGGTACGACGGTGAGCGGTGAATGACACTGACACGTCATGTGCGTTCACTACTATTTTTAAAAGGACTCAATCCGACTTTTTGTAAAAGCTACCTTTTATATTTAGGTTTATTAATACAAACGTTTCAAATCGACAAAACCCCGACATTCTCTACAAACTTGTCAACATTGTCGCCCCTTATCACGCCAGCTAACTTTCGAAGAACTTTCTAACAATAATAATTTACCCTGTTCATGCTGAGGCTCCTCTGATGCGGCTGCAGGGGTGCGGTGTACTTCAGATCCAGCACTCTCTGGTCGTCCAAGCTCTGGAATGGCTCGTTCTTAACTTGCTCAGTCTTGATAGTCACGTTCCGCAGTGTGTCGATAGAATCGCGTGATGATTGCAGGTCTAATGAGTTGCTGTTTTCGTCTGAAAAGAGAAGTTAGTATTAGTATGAAATTTGTAAATTGTTGGTTTTATTCTGCTTGAATTTCTTTGTATTACTATATTTAAAATCAAGTCCGGTGAAGCTTAACCCGTCGTACTTTTTCGACGCAAGCATAGATTTCATCAAAAAATATTTAAGATGAAGATCTATAGGAAGTAGTATGCCAGCTTTCATAACACAGCGTCACAAGGGATCGACGAATCCCATTCAGAGGAAATATTTTACGCTATAAAAGGGATATGATTAGGTTGATATCCCCGAGTGGAGCAAAGTTCTGCACAGCACAATGCAAAATGGCCGACAGCAAACTACTCGTAATTCTTGCTTCTTGCTGCGGAGTGGAAGATCAGAAAGTGGCGTGCCTGGAAGGGTCTCATTCATTCAGGGATTCATTCAGGGTGTTATGGGCGTTTTACAAGAGGCGAATTGCCGAGACAATCCAGTAAGCAAACGGCCGAATACTGAAATAACATATTATTACGTTGGACATTGCTTTGAACAATTTTCCTAAATAATCTTTTCTGCGCAAAAATATCACTTACATACAAAATAGTCATTTCAATCAGGAAGAGAAGAAATACTGTTTCATTTCGTTCACGGAAAAACTTTCTTTGGGAAAATTTATCTTTTCATTGGCTTGGACATGTCCTTAAATTAAAAATTATTAATGCTATGCCTACGCTATAGATGTGCCGATCCGGGAAGAAACGAAATTTGCTGTTCAAGCTGGCTAGATGTGGTAGGCCGAGTTGGTGTTTTACGGTAACCTAATCTAACCTAACGACCCGACCCTAAGTCCGGGGAAAAGACCCCCCTCCCTACAGATCTCACTGACTCCTTGTCGTCGTCGACTCGTCCTAGTTGGCCTCAAACAGAAAGTAGCATTCTAAGTGTGGGAATATTCCCAGGAACGGCACATCACTACGCTACACCCCGTGTCCAACAGTGAATTGACAGAAAATGAATTTGCGTATTAAGATCTAATTGTTCACCATTGTTAACGCTGGTGTCGATGACCATTTCGGAGTCGGAGAGCTCGCCCTCCCAAGACATGGGTCGCTCGCGCTCGATAGGGGTCGGCTCGCACGCCGCGCCGCTCGCCGAACGCTTCTTCTTATTTCTCATGTTCACCTGAAACACATCAAAAATTGGTAATTCTTAATAGTTCTTAATTCAAATTGACAAAAGAAAAGAATGGGCTCAATTCTGCCGTGGCCGCTTGTTGGTCTCTTTCATTCATATGGGAATCGAAAAGGATGGAGAGATGAATGAATTTAATTTTGAATAAATGATTTTAAAAATAAGCAGCGCAGCTGTCAAATTCAGCTTAATTTAGTCGGGATGTTTTTAAATTTCTGCTAAATTACGCGTAAAATCGAAGTTTGACGTGCCTAAATGTAGATTGGCAATCACCTGTTCCTTTTCGTTCTTAAGAACGTGAAAGAAACACAACAACTTACATTTAGATATTTTAGCGGCCACGCAGAATTGAGCCCAATAAGAGACTAATAGATGATTAATAATCTAAATAAAACAAATGTTCAAGCAAAGACTGCATTCGAAATTCTGAAAATAGTGTTATAGTGTTGTGATGCAAAAGTATCGATGCCATGAAAAACATATTCTTTCATGCAGAAAGTCAAACATAAAAGGGAATAGACATAGCAAGTTAGTTTAACTCGTGTCTTTTTCTATGAATAAAGTGACTTATGGATGTATAGGTATTAATCTAAGTTCAGTTAAATGCTCGGAGTTTTCCGTATCTTTTTCAATAGATCTGATAGCCCTACTAACAACATAATTAAGCCTCATGACTCACCTCATATTGATGTTGTGAGAAGTCGATCTTAGAGATCTCAGCATCAGTGGAGTCTTCATCGTGGGGTTCTGATGACACGCTGATGCGAACCCCGCTCGAACTGTACGAGAACTGGCCTGGAATTCAATTAATTGTATCACTACGTATAGGTAGACGTAATGTTCCAGCAGCGGTCAGGGTGGCCGGAAGCGGTATAAGCAAACCAAATTCAATTACTAGCCGTCAACGCGACAGAAGAAGAGTGTAAATTTAGGCTACCCTTTACAAGTAATTCTAAAAGCAACAAATAATACTTACTTACTTTCTACAAAAATATTTTAAATGTTATGAATTGATACATTTAATTAATTTATAGTTTAAAAATGCACGTTTTAAGCATCTATAATTTAACTACCATTATTATATCCATTTCAAAAAATGAAAAGCTTCTTAATTCGTAGGAATCTTTCTTTGTGTTTTGTTAAGTAGGTAATTTTTTTTTCGGCGCTACTGTTTATATTACCTACTGTCTCCTGGCTCTAATCGAAAAAAAGAAGACTGTGTACCTGTAAATATGATGTTTGTTTTCAAGCAACAGCAGCGCCAAAATTATACGATAAAATTATAAAATATCCATATGTAAGTTACATTTGCTTTGAATAAATCGATCCACTTACTGAAATTAGGGCGAAAATTTTCCACTTTATGCATCGCTAAAATATATAACTAATTAAATAAAAATGTATTCACTTCAAATTTAAATGCAAATGCACACACTTATCAGTCTTCAACACAACACAAGTCTTTACAACAGAATAAAGTTCTGTAGAGGTGTTTCTTCTGATAAATATGAAGAACGACTGCCAATAATCTAGTACATCACGGCTAGTTCACAAATGCCCGGAGTTTGTTACACTCGCGTAAACTCTGGCGCGGAAGTTGGCACAGACTCGCCAAGTTCGGCGGGCGACCTTACGGCCAATGACCTTAGCTATCACTAATTTTTTCCTCCAATTTCATCGGTATATGATTCATATTGGAGGGCAACGCTCCTAGTGTTTGGTACTTACCGTATGTAGTGTTGACAAAATACAAGATAAGTTGTAATTTTCCTAGAGTCGAGTGTTTAAAGGAGCAGTCAGAAAATATTGACTCTATCATGTAGAGTGGAATTACTTACTAGGTAGGTATATGAAAAATGGAGAACCATTTGTGATCGCAGATTTTTATGAAGCCGTTTACTAAGTCATCCAAGAGAAAAATATATTTTTTTAGTTTTTTTTTAAGTACCTATGTGGAATATCATAAATCTACTAATCTATCTTATTTTCACTCACACACAACATAATCTGACAAATGCACTGTATTTTAATTTCAAATTGTTGTGTTGATGTTGGCATGAAAATTTCTTAAAATACTTATTTTTGTTTTATTTTTTTATGTTTTTTAAGGAATAAATGCAGCCTTGTATCAGGAGGTCAAACAGAAGAAGGAGAACAGAATGGAATGGCGGCTCTTGAATTCAATGATGATAATGTTCTTAAAAGTAAAATTGTTAAAAATATGAAAATATGTAATCATACCATTGCTGGTCTCCGGACCGGACATGCTGATGGTTGTGACTGACACGTGCCCCCCCTCCACTTTGACAGCCTCCCCCTCGCTCGTCATCGCACTCATTGCACCATCACAAAACTATCGATATACAGTCATCGATGCCACACAACACTAACACTACAGCACCAAATACAGTCTTATGTTAAATCAGCAAAAAATACTGTTCCAAAATTATCAAAAACTATTTTCTCCGCATTATTTTTGTAAAATATCTAAATTTTCAGTGTCGTTGATCATCTCGCGTCGCTGCTCATTTTTAAGGCAAGGGGATTCAGTCTTGTGCTGCCGTTAAGTAAGGCTGTGATCCTTTCACATCGTCCAAAGGTGTTATTGTCTTGTGAAATCCAGGGAAGTTGCATTAGTTTTTCGAGTCCCACAGAATTACAGCCGTTTGAAAAATTATACATCTTGTTCAATCTGAAACAAAGATAAAAATACACCGTTAGTCAACAGTACGGTTAAGGTGAATTTTATCATTCCGATGATAATAAGTGTGTAAATACCTAATATTTTATCAAGTTGTTACTTTTTAATAAAACAATGAAAAACATTTTAAAATAATTGTGGCAGTATAATATCTTATTCTAACGAAAAACTGGCAACAGGGTGAAAAGAAACAAAAGGTTTATTTTTTTCACGATTAATAAAAGTTCGAAATTGGAATCCGTATCGCTCGGCGTGTTTGTGTACACGTACACTGCGCGACAAGACGACGACGACGGCCTTGTCGGCCAGTGTTGAGATAGCTCGCATATCGATACTCGGCATCGACCTCGTGTCATTGGCGTTTTGTTTACAATGCGATAACGCGTCAACGCTACATTTTGCTTAATGAATACCTAAATATTGTTTGTATTTATGATTGATTGTGAGATTCCTGTTACATTTAGAGACAAAGAATATGAATTGCATAATATAATTAAATGTCATACATATCATAATCGTCTGATTAAATTAAAAACACTTACATTGGTTGCATAGATAGCTAGAAAAGTTTGATTTGTAGGTGCAGAATAACCAATTTGCAAAACGTCTAGAGTTTTATAATATTTTTTATCATTATGTCCGCACAGTAAAATAAATCATCTGGGATTAACTGATTGTATTTTCAAACTGTAATGTGCACGTTACAAAACTAAGAATCAACAAAGAAGCATTTATAACGAGACACTCTACTATACCTTAAACTTTTTTTTGTCTTTCTGTATTGATTATTATGATATCAAGATTTTTTTTTTGTTGAAATGTGTATCTTATTAATCGTAAACTGTTTATATTAGGAATGTTATCGACATACAATCAGTCACTAGCACGAAAGGTAGAGGGGGACGGCCTTCACGGAGCCGGTTGGCCGCGGGCATTTCGCCTTTCGCGCGCTCGGCTCAACCGGCCGTTCCCAATACGAAAGATGACTGGCCGCTAACAATTATTATGTTTGGGTGGGTGCTGTTTAAATAAAGAACTAAACGACTCAGAAACTGCGGATTCAAATAATTGTTTTCTTTTTTTCTGGTTTAAGGAATATTTTCTTCATAAATTTTCTAAAGGATTTTCTCATACAATATTCTACACCTAGTAACTACATCAAAAAAGTTGGCTGAATATTGTAAGAATGGACAAATATTATTATTAATATTCCTTTCGTCTTAAGGCGTTCTATTGTACCTACCTTAATGATTTAAGAAGGGTTTAAAATCAAGCCTAGATTCTAGATTAAATTGACAACACTTTCTTTGTTTTACGTTCAAATCAAAATCCTTTTTATTCATTTAATCCAAAGTTTAATTAACTCAATTATATCAAAAGCGGAATTTGAAATTGTACTGTTCAGGCAGCTCCGCTTTTTAATTTGGAGATATAATAACTGAAAAGCAATGTACCGATGATATTATGCAATAAAACATAAGTGCTAAAGATAGCTTTACATTTTGTATATTGGAGATAGACAGAGGAAATTCTAAAAATAAAGGATATGGAATTGCAATGCTGAAATACAAGTAAGTGCATTTATTATAAACTGAGAGAGCATAAATCAAGTTAGTAAGCAGTGGCTGGAGGGAGGCAGGAGCTTGGCTGAAGAGTAAACAGCATAGAGAAGGATAGATAGATATGGAACCTGTCGGGCGTCTGGCAGGCCAATTAGCGTCCTATAACAGTGTTGCCAACTTGATTAGACTAAGTTAGAAAGTAAATTACAAAATTACTATAAGTTTACTTAGCTAGGTAGGTACCTATAAAGTAAATTATTTATAACGGTAGGTATGATGAAAAATATTTTTTGTAATAGATTTTGAAATAGGTATATTTAGAAATTTAAAATTTTGCAAGAAAAGTTACACCATCACTACATAGTATAAAATAAAGTCGCTTTCTCCGTCCCTATGTCCCTCCCTTTGTACGCTTAAATCTTTAAAACTACGCAACGGATTTTGATGCGGTTTTTTTTAATAGATAGAGTGATTCAAGAGGAAGGTTTATATGTATAATACATGCATAATATACTGAAGGATAACCCACAATAACCATTTTCCCGTGCGGAGCCGGGGCGGGTCGCTAGTAATAAATAAGTGACAATTAATATCGAACGATACATTTTGTACCTTAATCACTAAAATATTATGTAATAAATTTTAACTCTAACTCATTCATTTATTCACCGAGTAAATTATGCTTTATTGCCAGCTATAATTCTGTAGTATTGCGTAGAACATTATGAACTTATGCAAAATACATGGTAATTTTGAATATTTACTGTTACAAAATTGCATCTGGCAGCACCAATTAAAGTCCAATCGAGTCCCTTGCCCCCCGGCCCCAGACAGACTTAGTTATCGGTATCATGCAGACTACCGAGGTTCCTTGACGGCCAAATTAATTGGTAATATACCGTAGGAGTAACATGATTATATTCACTTTGAGCCTATGAACATTATGCCATTAAAAATACTGTCGAAGCCGTGGTGCAAATCCTTTAGGTTCATTTGTTTGGACAACTTTCGCAGTTCACCCACCTGTGTCAATAGGACAACAGTTTCAATATATCAGTCTGTAATATTTATAAAGTATGCAATAGTTACTTAAACATATCATAGGTATACATCAGTCTCTTTCTTGCGCTCGTGCCGCGCGGTACCGTCACGTTCGTACCGTGGCAGTGCAGAACTAAGCGATCGCGCGCTCACTATGACTAAGACTATAATAATTGACGAGTTTCTGACTTTTATCCAGAACAAAATAGATGTTCTTGACGAGCTATCGATAGTACAAATATGTGTGTCTAACTTCAGTGAATTGGATATTGAGCAAGGGAAATCGAAGCTGTATGATGCATTGCCTACGGAAGATAATAATCGCAGAATCACTAGAAAGGGCCAGGATAAAAATAAAAACAATATAAAAGACATAATGAAGCTACTAAAGGAGACTGATCCTGAAAAACAACCTGTCTTTGTTGCGAAAAACCTAAATAAATTGCCACCTGTTACATTTGAACATGTTGACGTAACCCGCCTACTAAAGGACATGATTTTAATGAAAACTGAATTATCCAACATAAAAAACGACACAGTCTCCAAAGCGGAGATTAAGGACTTCGAAATAAATATATCTACACAATTAAATGACTTACGTTCATGCCTATTAAAATCACAGGAAAGTAGAAATCTACCTACTTCACATAAAAATAAACAAAGACAATCGTTGTCGTCAGAGCGCATGAGTCAGGCTGACACTACACCATCCTCGCCGTTGACACCTCTCTCCCCTCGGCCCCGGCCGCCGACTGCCACCGCTGCGCACTCGACACAGCGCCTACCCTCTCTGCATGTACATACACGCAATGAGAGACCGGTTCCGGCAATCGCAGCTGATAGCAACTATAAGCCTACGTACAGGGATATCACGTCGATTAATAATAACGGCAGAAGTACGTCCGGTGACGCGGATGGCTTTGAGTTACCTAGACAACAACGTAAAAAAATCATGCAGAAACAACGCAAAAATATGCATGGGACGTTGGAAAATTGTACCCGTATAGAAGTGGCAGACGCCCTTACAAAAATTTACGTTTCTAGAGCGAAAAAACATGTTTTAGAGCAAGATATTATAGATCATATTCAAGACATGAGAGAAGAATGTGTAAAGGTTGAACTACTAAAACAAAATCGAGAAACTACATTTAACTCATTCTGTATAACGATATTGTCAAGTAAAGTTCAAACTTTTTTAAATAGTACGTTCTGGCCTAATGGATTAGTGTATCGCCGCTATAGAGAAAGCCCGTTTTCCAACCGACCTAAATCGTTCATAAATAATAATTGATTATGGATCAAGCCACTACTAAAACTTCAATAGTAACTTTTAATTGTAAATCAATTAAGAGATCAATACATTTTATTCAGCAATTATGTATGGAAGCAGATATTATTGCGCTTCAGGAGACGTGGCTTATGCCGCATGACTTGAACTTTGTAGACAATATTGATAGCGCTTTTGGCTGCGTGGCGAAGTCATCTGTGGATACTTCGAAAGGGATTCTACGAGGGCGTCCCTATGGGGGCTTAGCACTATTATGGAAAAAATCTCGCTTTCCAAATGTGTCCTTGATCGAGTGCAATAATGACCGCATACTTGCTATTAAGGTGAAACTAGATTTGCGCTCGATCTTAATATTTAATGTTTACATGCCGAATGACGACCTTGACAACTTAGCGGAGTTTATATCGTGCCTAAGTTTAGTGAATGCAGTCGTGGAGGAGAGTGATGCACAGGCAGCGTATGTGCTGGGAGACTTCAACGCGCACCCAGACGCGCTATTTGGAAAAGAACTGCTAGACTTCTGCACGGACCAACAGTGGGTTTGCGCTGACATAGAAAAATTGGGCATAACATCTGATACCTATACATATATAAGCGAAGCGCACGGCTGTCGTAGGTGGCTGGATCATTGTCTTACCACTACAGCTGCATGGGACACTGTGACGTCGGCTGACGTAATGTATGCTGTTGACTGGTCGGATCATTTCCCGCTCCGACTAACTTGTAATATTGAAGGTGTATCGGCAGCTGTTGTTGAAGAGGACTGTTTGTCCGACGTGCGTGACGGTATCCTCTGGGGTACACGAGAAAACGAGCAAATGGACGAATATTATAAACTTTGTGCTGCCAATTTAATTAATATAAAAGACTGTATAGACTGTAGTGAATGTAAAAATAATGTTTCTAATTGTTCAAAAATTTTAGAACATCGTAATTTTATAGACGAATTATATAATAGCATAATTAATGTGCTGCAGTCGGCAGCTAAACGTACTTCCGATTTATCTTCGTGTGGCGGTAAAAATCGTAAGCGTAAAAAAGTTATCGGTTGGAATTACCACATTAGGGAATTGCACCAAATATATCGTTTGCATTTTGACTATTGGGTTCTCGCAGGTAGACCGCCTTCTGGTGATGTATATGCTGCTATGTGCGATCATCGTCGAAAGTTTAAAAACAAGCTAAAATGGTGTCAGACTAACGAGGAAACCGTTAAATTGAATATACTTGCAAATAGTCGTAAAGATAAGAACTTCGTTAGTTTCTGGAAAGATGTAAAAAAGTTCAATTATAGACAGCCGTTACCAGTAAGTGTGGAAGGCCTGCAAGAGCCCAAACTGATAGCAGAAATGTTTGCCAGTAAGTTTAATACTCCAGTACAGGGTGCGGGGAGGGGTGTGTTCACTAATAGGGCTGTCAATACACAACCATCTGATTCAACATCTACCACTAGTATTTGTTTTACGCCGGACGACGTTTTTAAGACTGTCAAGAAAATGAGACGTGGTAAATCACCCGGACACGACAGCCTTAGTATTGAGCACATTCTTTGTGCTGGAGATTTGATATATACAAAATTAAGTTGCCTTTTTAACCTTTGTATAATATACTCGTATCTACCTTTTGACATGATGAAAACCAAGGTTGTCCCTATAGTAAAAAATAAAACGGGTGATCTCGGATCAGCCAAAAACTACCGCCCAATCTCACTGGGAACTATTGTAGGTAAAATTTTGGAGCGTCTATTGCAGCCCGAGCTACAGAAACATATCAAAATTGATGATGCACAGTTTGGTTTCCGTCCAGGTCTCTCTACAGACTCGGCTATTGTTAGCCTTAAGCACACAGTACCCAAGCAGCAAATTAGGCTGTATATAAGCTGCATTTAAGTTTCTGTTTATACTTCAAGCATTTATAGCAGCCTATATTAGGCTGTAGAGGGGTTTATACAGACATTATAACACCAAAAAGGGCCCCAAATTAAGCAGCTTTTACCGTTATAAGAGCTGTACAGTGGCTGTACAATCAGCTTAAAAGCTTTATAAAGGCTGCAGTAAGGTGTAGAATGAAACTTAAATTCTTTATAGAGCTGTTGTAAGGTGTACATGGAAAATTTAATTCTACATAGAGCTGTTGTAAGGTGTACAAGTAAACTTCAAATCTCTCTAAAGATGTTGTAAGGTGTAGAAGGAAACTTTAACTTTACAAATATTATTTACAAAAGACTTTGTAACGATATTAGTTTTTGGAAATAATTTAGGAAGAGTAAAAACAAAAACTTTACGCTATAATATTAATATTTGTAATGGCGCGATAAATATATTATGAAGATTGAAACAAATGTCGGATTATGTTGATATTATGTTTGTGGGTATGAATAGAAGTAAATTTAAGTGCGGTGAAATATTTATTGTGAATACAGTATACTTTTATGGAATATTATTGACGCGCCTGCGAAATATCTTCATATAGCGAAGAAGATAATTCAATTAAAACACATTAAGTACCTTTTGAGGTTATTATTTTTGAGGTTACAAACAAAACTGATATTTAAATACTACATTTAAAGAGAAACTTCAACTATAAGTTTAGGTAATAATGTTTTGTTAGTGTGATATTCTATCATATAATCACGAATATACTTAAATCGTGATAATCAAATATTAAAAATGGACGCAACTTATTAAGCAGCTTGAAGGATATTTGAATAGTATTTTAAGTTAAATAGCTGTACAATGTGATTCGTAGATTATTTCAATCAGCTATTGGCTTGTTATTAGAGTTTTAACATAATATTTTTATGATTCAAGCTGTATTATAGTTTTTTTTAACACCATATTAACTCGATTTCGAGAGAATATGCGTAGCGAGCGACGGGAATAATAAAGCTGTAAGTACTGTAGGTGTTATTTATTATTGCAGTTTTACAACGCTCTCCTCTACATAACTCATAACACTTTAAGTTCGACAAGAGTGTAGAATTACTCTCAAAGAATAGGTTTTTGAACGGTTTTCGAAAAGAGCATTGTACAGAAAAAGGTTTTTAGTGATACTAAATTAACGCTTTAAGCTGAAATATGGTAGAAATCACAAGCTCTAAGCAGCCTTTGTACAGCTTTGACGATAAAAAATAGCTTGAAGTGTAATCGAATACTTAAAATGTTATATTAGTGTTTTTTTATCCTGTCTAAATTCCTAAAGAATTTGCTTACCCCTTAATACAGTCTTTATACAGTTTGAGCTGTATAATAACTCTCAATTGGTCTTTATGAAACCTAAAGCGTTTTCTGAAACTCTTGTACATCTCTTATAAATTTCTAAGTTTCTAATAGGCTGCTATATTGACGTCGAAAACACTAGTTTGCTGCTTGGGTAGGGTATTACCTTGACCGTGATACCTCTGTCTACGCATGCTTTCTCGATTTGAGCCGTGCTTTTGACTTAGTGGATTATTCAATCCTCTGGGATAGACTACGAGTCACTCAAGCACCCACGGAATTAATAAAGCTGTTGGAGTTCTGGTACGGGAACCAAACCAACTTTGTGAAGTGGGGCGACACGACGTCTAACAGTTACAGGTTAGAGTGCGGGGTACGCCAGGGAGGGATTACCTCTCCGGACCTTTTTAACCTGTATATCAACGACCTGATTGTGGAGCTGAGAAACACCAAGATCGGATGCCACGTGGGCGGTATTTGTGTCAATAATTTAAGCTACGCTGACGACATGGTGTTGCTCAGCCCCTCAATCAACGGCCTGAGAAAGTTAATCTCGATTTGTGAGCATTATGCAAATGCTCATGGATTAATTTATAATGTTCTCAAAACAGAGCTCTTAGTTTTTAGGGCGGGTAAGGGTCCGGAGAGAGTACCTGAGGTTAGGTTGTATAGTTCTGTGGTAAGGGTTGTGCAAAATTTTAGGTACCTAGGGCACATCCTCACCGAGCATTTAAAGGATGACATGGACATAGAACGCGAAAGGCGCGCGCTTAGTGTGCGGTGTAATATGCTCGCACGACGTTTTGGCAAGTGTA
Source organism: Teleiodes luculella (assembly GCA_948473455.1). Taxonomy (NCBI): domain Eukaryota; kingdom Metazoa; phylum Arthropoda; class Insecta; order Lepidoptera; family Gelechiidae; genus Teleiodes; species Teleiodes luculella. Next base: position 3,658,395 of record OX419585.1, read on the forward strand.
GCAAGGAGGTGAAACTGACATTATTTAACGCCTATTGTCAAGGCCTTTACACTTGCCAACTGTGGGTCAATTACTTGCAGAAATCGTACAGTACCATGAGGGTGCAATACAATGATGCTTTTCGCACCCTCATGAAACTACCCCGATACTGCAGTGCGTCGAGCATGTTTGCCGAGGCGCGAGTGCCAGACTTCTTCGCGATTATCAGGGACCGAATCGCCTCCTTTTGGGAGAGGATACGAAGTTCCGATAATGCCATCCTGAGGATGGTCGGTGAGGGTTGCACTGGGTCCATTTTTAAACATTGGCTATCAGTCCACATGAAGGCAAATCGCAAGTAGGTTGTCAATAGAAGTGTTTTTATTTTATTTTATTATATATTAGTGAATTTTTATTATTACTTTCAATTATTTTCTATTTGGTATGTATGTTTATTTTATATGGGTTTTTTATGCCTTTAATAAAGATTATTATTATTATTATTATTATTATTATAAATATAAATAAGTATTGCAGGGGTTTTACAATACCTACTGTAAAATAATGTTCACTCATAGTAGGTTTTTATATATAATATAATATAGGTACAATTTTAAAAGAGCATAATATTTTTAACCCGGCTCTGAATTATGCAACACCGAAACAAATCCGGTTGCATTATGCGACCTTCGTTTCTGCACTAAATTCTGACACGTTGAATCATTCGTCATATAAATCTGGCACATCGTAACAACTTTAATATAAACGAGGAAAGGTTACGGAAAAATTAATGACCAAAATCATCACAACAAAAAATTCAGTCCTCCGACGGCGGCCCACGCTTTTTGTGTTATAAAAATAAATTGTCGTTTGTAAAACTGGTGCTCTCGTTCTTTCCGGTTTGAATCGTGAATGTGTAAGTGGGATGGGAATAAATTCGATATCTAAAATAAAGGAGTTGTGCCGCACGACGCACGCAAGATGGCGTCATCGTCGCGGCCTAGACAAGGCCGAGCGGTCATTTATACGGTGATACGTCGTCGAGCGAGCTTTGCTTTGTCTGCTTGAGTTAGATTATCTCCGTGGAAACTTTTTGCATTACATTAAATGCTATTTATAGTTTTTTTATTCAATTTTAATGTTGAATCATATCGTAAGAATAATAATTAAGCTAGGCAGCTAGGTGATATTATCGATATGAATATTACCTTATTCGCACCTATCTCTACCAAGAACTTTTGTAACATAAAACCGTAACCATATTATTTTTAAATCTCATTAATACTTTGGTAAAAATTGTTCTGACTGGGCACTATAACTATAAGAAAGGAATCTGTAAGAAAATAGAACAAAAGAAAAAGACCTGTTAGGAAAAGATGTTTATTTTCTTTGAAAAATAAACCACAGCGCACCACAGCAGCGTAACGCAGCTACATTATAGTAGCTACCTACATATTTTGTTTAACTGCCTATCTATCTATTCGTACTTATGTGTAACAAGATAAAACTACTAATAAACAAGAACAGCATAAATATTAAGACCACAGGTTGCATCGTGGTTCTATATGATAACGACAAATAAAGCGTGCAACAAGATACCACAACGAGGAAAATAAAGGCGAAAAATTAAACGTGATAGAAGTGAGACGTCCTTGCTTTGTTGTTCTTAGTTATCGACACTTATCGATGAGTCGACGACCGATAATTATCTTAAGGTCACAGCACTATCTCGCAGTGACGTGGATCGTGCCATGTTCGGTGTTATCGATAATTTTGAAATGTATCGTCCGACAGGTGCACAGCGATACCGAAATAGGATCCGCTTCCAATCGAATAACCTTGCGCTTTTGACGTAGACATTCATGAAAGGCGTTTGTATACTCGCGTAGCAATATTAAAGGAATAATATTTTCCTACAAACTTTAAAACCAAAAACAGCCAGGTAAAAGAACAAACTTCTGGCTGCGAATTGCCATTTTATTGATCGCCATCACCATCGAGATCTCTATAGAAATCTCCCAGTTTAACAAGATTTATTTCATTTTGAATTTTAATGTTATGAAAAATAATTAATATGAAAAAAAAACCCACAAAGATCATTTGTTCTTTCTTTTTCTTATTTTTTAACTAGCGACCCGCCCTGGCTCCGCACGGGAAAATGGTTATTGTGGGTTATCCTTCAGTATATTATGCATGTATTATACATATAAACCTTCCTCTTGAATCACTCTATCTATTAAAAAAAACCGCATCAAAATCCGTTGCGTAGTTTTAAAGATTTAAGCGTACAAAGGGAGGGACATAGGGACAGAGAAAGCGACTTTATTTTATACTAGCGACCCGCCCCGGCTACGCACGGGAAAATGGTTATTGTGGATTATTCTTAAGTATATTATGCATGTATTATACATATAAACCTTCCTCTTGAATACCTCTATCTATTAAAAAAAACCGCATCAAAATCCGTTGCGTAGTTTTAAATATTTAAGCGTACAAAGGGAGGGACATAGGGACAGAGAAAGCGACTTTGTTTTATACTATGTAGTGAAGTGACTATGTAGTGATGTATTGCTTATTATTTTTTCAACAATAAGTTATTCAATTTATTTCTCAGCGCTGGTCTTCTTCTTCTTATCGTGTCGATGACAAATTGCTCAGATAGTTTTGGCCCAGAACCTAGCTACTTCAACTGCGTTGTCTGTGGCATCCATCAGCGCTGGTATAACTAGAAGACAATTTTACTTAAATTTTATTAAATTTGTGTAAGTAAGTAGAGACAGACAGAGGGAAAATTGGGAATCCATTATTATTTATTAACTTTTTTATATAGTATTTTCACAACAATATTTGTCGATACCGCTATTTTGAGCTAATATCTAATGACCAAAATTACAGTAGATGTCAATAAGCTATCAAACATAATGAAAGAAGCCTTTCTTTCTAGTCGCTAGCCAGCTACAAGTAACAGTGTCTATATAAAGTGCTCACAAACAATGTGAACGGTACGATTTGCGGTTAACTTCCCGTGTCCTCGACCTAGCGAGGTCGTCTACACAGATAGATAGCCGAATACAGGGTCTTATTATACCGGGTACTAAGTAAACAAAACAAAAATTAAGCTTGATGTTGTTTTGGACTTGAATGGTTTATTTAAACCTTTACAGGGTTCTGGCAGAATATCAGCGCCGTAACCTTGCTGCGGATTTGTGCTGAGTCAGAACCTTTTTGCTAGCACAGTACACTCACAATAAATAATTGAAAGGAAAAGAAAGATTGTGGATTAGTCTGTAAGTCTTTTTAACACCTGTGTATTTTCTCTCATTTGTGTTCTTGTTGGCAAATAAACATATTATCTATCTATCTATTACATCAACCAACAAATATTTTCAGCTTTAAATCTAATAATTTTTCGTTCCACCAATATCTGTGTTTGATCCCACCCAATAGTCTTAAACTCTACAGTGCTACTACTTAAAGTTATGGCCAACCAGCATCTCATCCCATTGATTTATCCATCATTCCCGTGAATAAAGAAAGAGTCGACCCACCCTCACACGGTCATTATGTCGCAGACCGATATGGTTCAGCCGTCTGATGATTATTTGTCTAGCTAGGTAAACAATTTGTATGTCGACTGCCTTGCACTTGAAAGTACATAACTTGTTATTTATATTATTAAAAGAAAAATAGTTTAATATGTTAATCAGCATGCTAGCTAGTTGTATAATAAAATAAATATTTCTGATTTCTGATTGAATGTTGAGTTTTGTATAATGATAGTTCACATTGTCCAAGACCATAAAATATTTACCTATAAGATAATTATGTGTTACTATTGTTGGTGTATCTATTTAAAAAAAAGTTATATGCAAGCTGTTTATCACTATGAGGCGGCCGCAGTTAGGTCACATAATTATATGACTAAATTCGCAGTCAAGTAAAATAGTTCTTGAAGCGACGTGAGAGGTATTATAGGTATTAACAGCTTGCTTACAATTTATGAGTTGCATAAATTTTTTTGCTTAGACAGATAATTATCAGACTATATACTTTACTGGGTGTCATTCACACTCACACACACCCCTTATCCCGCGACTAGAGAAGAGTGCGACGCACCCTACTCCCACGCGCGCGCGCACGTAAATAGACGATCTAAGGTGAACACTCCCCACTTTACTACGTGCGGACTTCTTATGAATAAAGTTCGTTCTCATTCAATTTGTATTTTTCTTCGTATGTCATAGGATTGATTTTGAATTTGAACCTACGTTTAAAAAAAACTTGCAGTGTTGTTTGCTGACCAGCACTGGCCCATACTTTATTTACAAAATGGCTAATTGATTGATCATTGTCTAGCTAGCATAAAATATTTCAAGCTAGATACGTAATAAAATGCACAGAGGTTATTCTACTTCTAATAAAATGCACAGAAGTTATTAAGGCGAGCACGCTAAAAAAGGGACGCTAAAATATTTTTGAAAAGATGCAACGCCTGTGGAGTTTCTTCCGGCGGGTTCTTCTCCACAGAAGACAGCCAAATTGTGAACCCGCCTCGACGTCGAAAAGTGATTTGTAAAATCTTACTTCGAATAAAACATTTTTCATTTTAGGATTTTGCAAAATTTGCAGAAGGCAACGTAAAAAAAATCGCAACATCTCAAAAGCTAAGAGGAAAAAGTGGTATAAAATAAGCTTAAAATACTGGACTGTACCTATCTAAATAGATACTATTACTAATTAGATAGGTACAGTACAGTATTTACCATCTCCTTATTATTGGTTACAATAATAAGGAGAAAATGACTGACGAGACGACTGATTAGCCCCTTTAGGTAACAATGCTTGTTACCACCGGCTAGGAGGGCCAAAATCAAAATCAAAACTACTAATCAGAGACCCGCAGCCCTCAGGCTATGTCTCCTTCACGATGTTTTTCCGTATCAACGCGCCTAGGTTCGAGGCTCCCACGAGCCGACACTAGTCGTGTACCAACGCGTCATATAATGACTATGATTATTATATTCTGTGCTCTGGGGTCTGGGGTAGATAGAGCTTTTCGCTCCCCCGCAAGTCCGGTGAAGCTAGATTCGTCGTACTTTTTCGAATTTCGACACAAGCATAGGTCAATTAAAAAAAATAATAACTAGACATTTAACAATTTTTGAAGGCATCTTTTGGGACTTTTTTAACAAGTTTCAAGAGTATTTTTGATCTCTACATTCATTCCAGTCAATTCAACGAAGCTTGACAATGCGAAGTCTGCTCAATATAATATGTAAGTATCTCTTCTTTCCAAGAAACGTGACCACAAGGTTACCGAGATGTTTGGCCAGACACGTGTGCATTGTTCGTTTGTCACTCTGTGCGTACGCAGATCCTACAACGGGGAAGGAATTTAAAACAACCAAAATATGTATCATCATCAGCAGCAACCATAATATTGAGAACAGTAAACTTAATCTGTTTGCCATATAAGCACAAATATAAGTGCTTAGAACTAGTTGCCAAGATGAGTTTTATTGGGAGACATACTTTTTCAATTCCTTTTATTGCGAAAATTGTATATAATAAATAATTCATAATTTGTAAAAAATATTTTGTAAAGATGCAACGCCTGTGGAGTTTCTTATCCGGCGAATTATTCTCCACAGAAACAACAGAACACAGTACTTGCCGGAAAAGAAGATGCAACTGAGTTAGGTAGCTAAGTGATGTAAATATCCTAGTTAAAAATTAACACTTTGACTTTGACTTAGGACTTTGGGACGCCTGGAAGAATATAATAAAACAAGTTAAGACACAAGTCACATAAATCTAGAAATTTCTGACTCCTAAAGTCCTACAAGTCCGGTGAAGCTTGATTGGTCGTACCTCTTCGACACAAGCATAGGTCAATTAAAAAAAAAAATCCTAAAGTCCTAAACTAATGTCAACTTGTATCTTAGAAGTCGAGGAAAAATCAAGTGCAGAAAATTATTTTATGTTGCGTATTCCCTTTTACTGTATGTACAACGAAAGATTTTTTGAAATCGGTTAAGTAACTTTTCAGTTTATTCATTACAAACATACCTACACCATACCACAGAATACCAAATAGTAGTCCCTACCATACACACACTTACAAAAATACAAATCTTTCCTCTTTATAATATTAGTATAGATTAGTATAGATAAGATTGTGTTAATTTCGAATTTCTTTGAAATATGTTGTGTGAACGTAAGCAGACTTTTTATTGGTATTATCAAGAGATTTAAAAAAAAAAACTAAAAAAATATAAATACGAGTACATACGATTTAAGTTGGATATTATAAAGAAACCTACCTATTTGCGTACTTGGTAGGTATAAAAGTGTCAATATCATTGAATTGAAAATGAAGTTGAGAGTAGGTATGTTATTGGACGAATCGATTGATATTTTTCAGCCAGACGCCAGCTGACCAAACCGCTTGAATAAATACAGCCGCGTAGCGCCTGCGCCGGCGACCACCGAATGTGCTCTAGTTGGCAATTAAAGTATGTTTTTAATGTCAATGGAGGTCACCAAGTTACTGTGTTGTAATTTTGTGCATAAAATAATACAGACAAGACAAATTTTCTTGACTCTTTCAGGACTTCCTGAAAATATAATATAGTGAGGTTTATTTTATTGCCTATTTTTAACTTCATTATTTATCATAGTTAATTGAATATTTAATATGTACATCAGGCATACCTCGTAGACGTTGGCGTGACGATTTGGACGTGTATCACGCGTATAACAAAGATTGGTGCACAGCTGATGCTCTTGACTTCGACTCATGGCGTAACCGAGGAGAGGCTTTTGCCCAGCACAAAAAAAAAAAATTATTTGAATAGGCTCTGTAATATTAAAGTACAATATGTAGAAAAGCATGATTTTCAGGAAATACAAGTAAGCCGTTTTTTCGCCGTCCCAAGGAGCGTGGTGGCATAGTGGCTAGAACCGTTGCCTTCTATTACGGTGAAGAGAATTATCGTGCCCGCACAAAACTGAGAAGAAATTCCAAGATTGTGTGTGAAGTTGACCAACCCGCACTGAACCAGTGTTGTCAGTTTAGGCCTATTTACCCTGATTCAGAGTTTTATAATATTAGTAGGATTTAGACAAATATATAATGTACCGCCAAAATACTAAAAATCGAGTATTGTTATGTTAGGGAGTTAACCGTACACGCTGTAATAAAACCTTTTCAGAGTAACATAGTCAGGGCAGTAAATAAATGGGAGACCTATAAAATGTATGTATAAAGTGGTAGTAGCAACAATCAGCAATAAATTGTCGCGATCTATTGTCGACATGTCGCTCGTTAGTAAACGAACTGAACTTACGGGTTTATTTCTTGGGGTGGGTACTTGTTTTGAACTGTATTGAAAAGTAGAATTGGTCTATGAATCACTAGCAATAAATAACTAATTAAGGTTATCAGATTGGGTAAGGGTCTGGCAGTTTTATCGATGAAACTAGAAATTACTAGAATTAGTTTCCAGCCCAAATAAAACGTCAATATTGCATTACGTTTAATAAAAAGTTGAGCGTGATTGTTAAGGTAATGTCTCTATGTTACGACTGATACAACCACGGATATTCACCATTAGTTTTAAAATATAAAGTCAATTTATTACTTTTGAGTAGGTAGTAGGTATTGGAAAATATAATCGTAAACCAAGTAATGCACCAAACCTTTCTTGATTTTCTATATAAAAATGTTGCCTCCAAATTCTATGAGTTTAGCTAGGATTTATATACTAGCGCAAACAAAATCCCTTACAATAATGATTATACTAGTTTTCATTTAGTTGATGTTTACAGTAGCAAAGATAAGTACGTTTATGGTTCGCAGTTCGCACTTCGCAGCCGCAATGTCGTTTAGTTAAGTAAATGTTGTACACCTTGATGAAACTAATTGCATACCAAGCCAAGATACTATAATGCTATAACGTACAAAATTATATTTCGATTTAAAAACAATTTTTATTGATATTTTGATACTGAGGACATTGTTATTAGAGTTGCTGTATCAAATTCAAATACACAATTTTTTTTTGTAAGTAAAACACTTGAAACAAATGGCAAACATTATATTATGCAATGTATATTTTGATACGACTCAGAAATCTTGCCCAGGTATATTACAACTCAAACCAACCCTAACTATAGCTGACAATTAACGTATTCTACAAGTCAATCACATTAAATAATGTTGTCAATCAGTATCATGTTAGATACAAACATAAATCCAGTGGCCTCGACATTATAACCTGTCAAAATAATAAGTGTATCGATCGCTTAATGAAACAAACAGATTAAAAATGTGTAGATTTCGCGTTGATGTCTTTTGTATGGGAAAACATTCGGAATCAAATGATAGGGGTCTTTTTTCCAAGATCACACACAAACTATTTATAAATTTACAAAGCATGGAATATGATTGGAATTACGTACAGACAGACTAAGCAGAACACTTAGGTCTTTGCAAAGTTCTTATATCTGTTAAGGAAGGGAGAGAATCGCGCTGCGCATGTTTAGGTACCATGCACTTGACCGCACCATGTTTTTTTTGTCATCCACCTGTCACAGACCAATACTCGTAACTCTACATAATATATTCAACTACACAAAATAATATGTAATGAACGACTGACTTTCCTACCCTTTTTCCTACCATTATTTCCTTGACTCAATGAGAAAACGTTTCAAATGTCGGGCATCTTTTTCTCTCCTTTTGACAACGAAGCAATAGAATTGAACAAGACAGTATCCAAATCTTGTTCAGCAGTGAAGTGATTCATGCCACAGCCTTGTGTGCCGGCGAGGGAAAGGGAATTCCTTGCATAATCCGTTGGAACATGAAGGCAATATTAAAATCAGTGTTCAGTTCACTGATAATTATTATTTGGGAGGCCAAAGAGAATGGAATCGATATGCCAGCTGTTATTATAAGCAGGTGTATCAGTGTATCCGCAATCGAATGCAAATTCTCGACGTCCGTGTTTATTTCGATAGTAATTGGTTCGTGGTATCGTGTTACTATGGAATATGTACCTAGCTACTGGCTTTTAGCCCCGCATCAAGTTTTTCAAAGGTTGTAAAAGGTCACCTATACCTATATCCTTTCCCAAGATATATTCTATCTTTGTACCAAGTTTAATTAAAATCAGTTCAATAGTTTCGGAGATTATTCAATGCAAACATACATACAAATAAATCAAGTCTTGCCTCTTTTTATTATTGGTATAGATTATTTATTGCAGCCAAAGAGCTAGGAAAATCTGCGCTGGAGTGAATACTTTTTCAAACTGACTGTCCCAATAAATTAATATCCACCTCCACCGAGGACAACAAACCTTCGCATTTCCGCTCCAGACGCCATCGTAACTAAGTTTCGCAACTTGTTGCGATGAAAAAATTAATTTTCTTTACCCGCAGCTAGTTTCAGTTTGTTTATATTTCGTGAAAACCGATGTTCAATAAAAATTCTAAAAAAAGTTGATTTTGCAATTTGACGTATACACGAACACTATCATCATACAAAATATACACAAAATGCAATCCATTGCGTGTGCGGCGGCACGCAATCCGCAGCGGAATCGACTCCGGCGCATCGAGGGCACGAGACCGGTCGCGCCCACCACTGTACAGGCAACAGCACGACAAGCGTAACAGTTAGCCAATTTTCACACGAAGCTACGAAAATGACTGGTTTTAAATTCCCCACATATTTGCTAACACGCAAGTTAGTTATACCACAACAATCCCCAACCCGCCTGTCAAGCGTGGGCATTATGGGTCACATCTCTTTTCAAATAAGGTTTTAGTCCAGCAATAGAGTAACAGGCTATTGGACTTGGATTTGAAATTAGCTCTTAATTCCGTACGGACGGACCACTCTCGAAGGTAGCGTCATTAAATGTGCAGCTGACCGTACGAACGGGTGACATCGGGAGGGGGGCCTGATCTGCAGTAACCCAGCGGGGGGGGGGGGGGGTTGGTGAACTAAGAGGAGAGAGGGGAATATGGGTCGCCGGAGCCGCATTCCGTGGGTTGACATTTCTCAGGAAACCGAGCTCCTGATTGACGGAGGCTGCGCGACAGCAAGAGCTTATTGGAAGATGTAAGATTTGTAAAGTACCGGTGTCTGCCATAGGCTGCATTTGCACGGTTTTTCTACTTTTCAGAAACATATTTTTTATAATGATAACAGAATACGTATGACTACATTACACCTTTATGTCTTGGACGAAACAATGTTTCGTCCAAGCTTTAATTGTGTTCTGAAGTCTAATCAGCAATGCTTAAAAAAGTATCCTTTGAAAGTTCACCTTTTGAACATCTTGAAATTAGTAAACAATAATAGGAAATCAATAAGATATACGAAACATCCAACAACAAGATAGAAATACGAGCTATTTTCTAGTCAGCACAAAATGTAAAATATAAAACTAGGCTAAAAACTAAATCCATCAGAATCCAATCGCTAAGGAAGGCCAAACCGAACGTTGCGACGGCAAAAAATATCCTTGCAAACGAACGAATGCGTCTAGCTGAACGAAACCGGTCCGTCGAGTTTTCCGGTGCCAAAATAAGCAGTGAATTGGAGCATTCGCAAATATGGCAAAAAAAATACTCCGGAAATTGTAGTTCTAAGATCAAGTTGGACTTGTTTTACGCTTAAAAGTTCATTTGATGCAATGTCTCTAAATTAATTGCAAACATCTCTTCACTTTCTTTTTAACTTTCTAGTTTAAAATCAATTTTGATGGGCGAACCCGTGTTCCCCACAAAAAGCCTAATTCCTGAGGAGAACTCAGCTTTTACATCATTGCAGTAGCTGCTTAGTCACTGTTTATAATTTCACAACCTTTATGTGACTAACATTCGATGCTCAAAAAACGGCAACTCATAGAAAGCACACCCGCTGAGTCAAAAGAATTCGCGCTTCTGTGAGTCAAACAATTCACGAAATCTAGTGGCTCAAATTGTGTGCCATGGGTGCTTAAAGCTTATTTATAGGTGTTAAAGTTCACATTAGAATGGAAATTTAGGTACCCAATCGAAGCTTGGCGGCGCCACAGACCTGTTCCTGTGCCCTGTGTTGTGACTCATGTCTTAATGGTTTCGCAGAACCGAAATTCGAACGCAGACACAACCGTTGCGAAACCTCTGAGGCCCGAGAAAGGCTTAAAATCGACGACAAAGCGAATATCGTCTGTTCCACATACGACCTTGGCCTTTTTGCACTCGGCAATTCGAAATCAAAAAATTTAAACGAGGCTTTAAAAACCCCTTTCCAAGGTTTTGAGCAATAAAGTTCGGTCGTAATTTGGAGAAAGTTAGCAAGTTTTGAACAAAGAAAATGTTTGTGTGTCTTCACCGATGAGTCCTGCGATGCGACACAGAAGAGATTCCTTTGAAACAAAGCGAGCCAAGCTAATGAAAAAGTGAAAATAGCGTCGCAGTCTGACTGATAAAAATCATCTCATATTTCATCGTTATCTATCTAACTGGGCAAATAGATAATATAATAGTATTCTATATTTTGTGATTGTATTACTATCACAAAATATGAAATAGCAAGTAGTTTATCTTCAATAGATGGGCACGAGGTTCTAATTCATAACAACAGCAAAAAATATATTATTATTACAACTGAGCCGTATTTTCAGGAAGAACATTTGTGCAAAGGGGATTCGTTTTACAAAATGAGATGCAACAAATATTTGAGTGTCATGTTGCAGCAGGCTGGTCCAGTAGAAGACTGTAGGTTTCAACTCAGTAAAATACTGTAAGATTTTTTTTTTCTTAATACGCAAGGCAGAAAGGACTTTCAACAGCAATAATTCTGCCAGTTTACTCAGGCTATCTATTAAGACCTAAGACCTTATTCCGCCATACAGCCCGATGTCGCAGTCCTGCGGTCGCCTTGCGTAAACGCAGCAAAATTGCGTACAAGGTGGTACAAGTCAGGTACTGTGAACAAACTAGGTTGTCGACTAGACAACTTTCCAAAATAAGGAAAGACTTTCCTCGCGCCTTACCCGTTTAACCCAGTTTTCGGTAGTGACATGGGAACTGCATTGCTTATTCAAAGTAAAACAAAGTATTTATTTTTAACTTTTATTTAGGATGTTTACATCTCTTAGATAAGTCAATTAAAAAGAGGCAACGCCTGTGGAGTTTCTTCCGGCAAGTTCTTCTCCACAGAAGACAGCCAAATTGTGAACTCGCCTCGACGACGTCGAAAAGTGATTTGTTAAATCTTACTTCAAATAAACACACTTCCAAGGTCCCTTTGGAAGTCACTAAACAGGCTTCGAACCCAGGTTGGCCGAAGCAAACAAAATCGGTTTAGGTGGGGTCTTTCTGATGGGATGGATCTCCGGTGCGAGTGCGGCCTGTCGCCGCAAACCATGCTGCATGCCCTGAGTCTTGCACGCCGGAGGAGCTCATGGAGGCCTCAGAAAGAGCAATCAGGGTGGCAGGATATTGGGCAAAAAAAAATTAAAACTAGCCATCGACACGACAGAAGAAGAAGAAGAACACATTTTGAATTTGAATTTGAACACTTTCTTTTCTGGCGAGTTCAAAAAAATTGGCTGTCTTCTGTGGAGAATAACTCACCGGAAGAAACTTTTGTTTGATTGAACCATACACTTGTATGGAATCTTCTTATCTGGAGGTTTTTTTTATGTCAAGTAAATATTAAACAAACTTTTATTTGCATTTGGAGATGGTAACTTCAATCTATCTTACAACTCAATCGGTCTACTAGTTTCCAAGGAAATTGGCTGTGACATAGACGGATTATCCACACGATTTAATTTTTTTGTCAGGTAATAGTACTAAGTCAAAGTAAACGTTCGATTGATGATACGTTCTGATATAATTAAGCAACATCAAACTAAAAGGTTATTTACGAGTCACGATATGAGAATGTCAAAATGGCCAGAGTACGTTTTCAATTACTCACAGCCTTGTACTAATTTATTTTTGTAGCTGTTTTTAACTGAACCTAGATATCGATATCACGTTTTAATAGCTCGTGTGTTTTGTTCGTGTTGTAAAACACGAGTACCTACTAGCACGTACTTGGTACTTTAAATTACTTACTTTCGATCTCAAATACTCATAAGTATACTCGTAGAACTATGAAATCAAACGTAATATGTTTTGGTATATTGTTAGTACTAATACTTCTGTGACATTGTTTTAAATTGGTTCCAGGTTTAACCCAACTCTTCCTGTAGGTATGTCATACGAGCCCAATAAAGATTTCAAAGCGAATTTGAATCAGAATAGACTATATTCTGCAATTAATTTTGCTTTTTCAAGCAAATGCAAGCAAGCTAAAAGTTCAGTAGCTGCATTTAAATGTGATATTACCCAATACATCCTAAAGATTTGGTTGTGGCATTCTAGCCAACGAGAAGTAACGATGCTAGTTACAGGCAAGAGCCTACCTAATTTGACAGCTACGCTCTTATTTAGAATGTCACCCCCAAAATGGCACAGAATACCAAAAATGGTCACCCCCGACGAAAAAGAGGGGTGTTATAAGTTTGACGTTTGTGTCTGTCTGTCGGTTTGTGCCGATTATGATACAGTTTTTTTTGTTTGCAAGGTGTCACAATCGAGTGTTCTTCAATGTTGTACGATAGTACTTATAACATACTTGGTGTTCTTAGCTATGATCCAAAAAAATATCTTCAGCCAGACTTATCAGCTCCTTTCTAGTTGCTGAAAGGGTCAAGTAACGGTTTTGTGGCAGGGGTTTTTAGTTTTTAATTTGATGTTGTTTATTAGTTCAAAATTCGTCCTTTCGGTTCTCATATGCACGCAAAAGATGGGCAACAACTACAATCTTATTTAAGTTTAGAATGTGATAATTTAGCAGCAATATTGGAATTGAGCATGGCATGGGTTTATTAATCGAAGCCACCGTGGATATAGGTCAACGTCCATAGTCAACTATATTTTAACAGTTTTTTTATTTATTTTGGTTGCATATAACAACAGCAGAGGCCACATAAGCCGATTATGTATCACATAACGGTAGCGAGATCGGATCAGATCACAGCGAACCGTGTCACGGCGTCACAACACTAGTACCGCTAAGGTCATAGTGATGTGCTCTAGTTACACAAATGCCAGATTTGCTGTGATTGCATTGCACAAATAAAACGAGATAATATTAAACAAAAGAGCCGTTTGTCTTTTGTTTTACGCATAACACCACCGAGTATTTGTAAATGAAAATAACTGTAAATAATTTTATCAAATAACAGTGAATTTACAAAAGCTCAACTTTATTAAACTTCCTGCATACTTATATACTTATTCATTGCCTACTCTACACGTGTTTTTGGCATACTTCGTCGTACTTTTTCCTACAGTAATAATTTGGTTACAACTTTGGAACTGCGGCAATTTACACTTAAATAAAATATCAATTTGTTTAAATAATAAATGTTTATATATAACAAGCAAAATATAGAAATATACCCACGTTCAAGCGTTTGACCAGAAAATTAACCTGTTATGGGGGCGCCACATTTTTTAAATGCTTTTGGATGGCTTTTGGCAACAATTTCCATTATAAAATTGGTTCAATTGAAATTCCGCAGTAAGGCCAAGTTTTTTACTTTTTTAGTCAGGCATTAAAGCTTAGATGATATGATAACGTAGAGATGTGCGCTAGACCTAGGAGAGTACCATTATATCTTATCTTAATTAGCCTTATGTGTCCCACTGCTGGGCAAAGGCCTCTCACCGCTCTCTCCATGACTATCTTTCTTGTGCCTCTTCCTGCCATGTTTGCTCGTCTCACCATGCATCGTCGTCTGGGTCTGCCGCGTCGTCTTTTTGTCTCAATTGGTGGCATCCACTGCGTAGTGGTTTTTGCCCACAATACATCTGGCACCATTATATTATTTATTATTATGAGATACCCTTATATTATGTTACTCGTATATCGTAGCTGGGCTGCATAATAAACAGTTACAATGATTGCATTGGGTTGCAACCTGCAACAAAGTAATCGGCGATGGATGATAGACCAAGTTAAGCTATTGATAGCTAGGTCCTAAGCCTCGGTACGAAACCTCAGTATGTATAATACCGCAGTAAGTATGTGTGTGTGTGTGTGTGTATGTATGTACAGTAGCCAGCACATACGGCTGGACATATTGACCTTAAGAGCGCCCGTATTCCGCAGCGGTAGGGTTGAATTTCGTAGTGCGAGTAACCGTAAGTGCTCGTTTCTGTACCTGCCAAGTTACCAGTGAGATTATTACATCTCGATTAGCATATTCACATTCACGTACGGCATGCTTGCTACCTTTCAAGGCTATTCAATCGTTAAAGGTAAAAAAAACGCCGTTTTTTATGAACATTTGGTCAATGAGTTGTTACGGATAAAGGCAGCTTTTTGGGTTGTAATATTCTTTCGTTTAATAACAATATACTTATTTTGAAGTAATGGGTACTAAAATAATCGTTTAAGAAAATCCAGTGCAGCGGCAAGGGCACGATATCGACTTTATCGACTTACTGGTAGGTTCAAAAATAATACCTACTTAACAGTTTTTTTAATAGACTGCAAAACCCTCGCCTCATATCAGATCAAGCATCAAAATGTGATTTTATAGGAGAGCAGAAGGCTCAGACCTTTATACTATAAGGATTTAATAGGTACTTCTCTTTTCGCAAGCTTTAGACAAAGTAGATTTTGTACAAATCGACAGAACCAAAGAGCAAGGAATAGGTATCAGCGCGGCCATAAAAATACTAAAAACCCAAGTCGTGTATGGGGAGCATTTCGAAATTTAAATTTTGACTATTTTAAACAAAGAACGGGAGAGTCATAGACAAGCAAGGTAGCTGCACGAAGGTCCCTGCTCCCCGAGGCTCGCGAGGCAGACGCTCGCTGACTCACACGGCCGCGCGCTTCCGCCTGATAGCAAGGTCACCGGCCGCGCACACACACCCGCACCCACGCACACAAACAAACGAGAAAGTAGTGAGAGTACACACTTCGTATCGTGTACACTCACGTGCAGCATTGGCCTTAAAAATATATGCTCTTTTTTCTTTTCCTTGTTCATAATTTAAAAAGAAAAACGGCCAGCATCCGCACGCGAAAGCAGCCAAGATGCCGTCAAAACAACTCTATTTCTGTTGTAAAAATCCGAGGTCGTCACCGCACTCTGCAATTATTGAAATTACTTGTGTTTTAATTTTATTAGTAGTAAGTATACTACATAGCATATCACGTACTATATTTTTTGTTACAAGTGCTTATAAATGACTAATCGAATCCACCTCGTTTTTTTCAAGTCTACAAAAAACTGCAAAGTTCTGCAATAAAGAACAAAACCTAAAATATCGTTATTTTTTGTAGAAATAGAAATCTCTCTCTTGATTGAAAGACATTTTATAATGTATAGCTTCGACCTTCGTAGCAATAAGGACGTCTAAATGCATTGTTTCACTTCTTATTCATTCAATATGATAATTGAATCAATAAAGAAAATTTGAATTGTATTGTACGAAGAAAAGTAGAGAAAAATATAGAGCTCTAAAGAAGGACTAGAGGACTAACTAAACTTACGGTAAGTTATTGCCAATGGGAAGCTTTCCAGTAGCAAATTAAGAAAAAAAAGCCTTACAAAACGGCTCAACAGATGACACTAGTAAATAGTGAGGTAATAAATACAGAAGTGTACAGAAGTAGTAGATCATGAAAAAAACATTCAACTTTATGTTCCTTAGGGAAAGTTGTTCAGTTTCATGAGTATTAATTACCACTATGTTGCGGATAACAACCAGGTATATTTCACGGTGGTGTATTGTATATTATAGCACCGAAGAATGAAGAATCAGAGGACGAAATTTTATATTACTATTTTTTGCAACGGTTTCCGAGAACAGAACGTGACTAACGCAGATTTTCAACACTAATGCTGAGCCAAGGATAAGCCATGGGTAGGTCTAGGTAGATGACTTAAACTTGTAAAGGAGCTACACAATGCAGATTAAATCACAAGGGTCCGAGAATGCGATTCCAATCAAACTCCGCGGAAACCAGCGATTCCTTTGAACTGAGTCAACAATCTGGAGTCAATAGCTGCTATAAAACGTAACTGTAAAGTCAATGGATAATTACTGAAGTAGTTCAGCGATTAATCAATTCCATCCGGCTTACAGCCAGCCACTATACTAGTTGCTAACAATGAGCCGGGCTCAGTCAGGGGCGAACTTAGATTTCGAATTGCGGCCTCAAGTACAATACCACTTATTGTGAAGGTTGCTTAGCAGAGATTGCTACCAATAAGGCTGCTTGTTATCTCTTGTATGTGTTTTGAGTTGTTTTCTTGTATACTGTTTATTTTGGTGTTAATAAAGTATACATTATAATATTATAGTATTGTATTAAGCAAAACGCTCCTCTATCACCGAAAGGTGACCTGTCATCGAAAGGTCGTTAAGAATTTTAAAGATTTTTTTATTGTTTTATATTAAATTAATAAAAAGAGAAGCGCCGCCGCCGCCACCGGCAACAGCGACGAGACGGCCACAATTCAATTTTAGAGTTTTATTAAATACTAGCTGTCTGCCCGCGGCTACTACGGCGTTGTTTTTCGACTTTTCCGTAGTAATTTTTAACTATCCCACGTTGAACTTCTTAATTTTTCGGGATTAAAAGTATCTAAGATGTTGACCGGGGATATGAGGTGGTACGACCGATTTGAATGAAATTTTGCATTTTCATTCAAATCGGTCTAACAATTTCGGAGATTAGCCCGTACAAACAGACAGAGAAACAAAAAAAACCTAATTTTTAAGTGCTCCACCAGGCTCCACCTCTCAGTTCAGTCATACATAACAAAACAAAATTAGTCCTTCATCCTTGTAAGGTAAAATAAAAGTCCTAATTTTCTCTTTTGTTTACATGCTATTTAGATTTAACTTTAACATAATTACTATTATATATTATCAATTATGAAATCCAAGACTTGGTCCCTTCATTTTGACGGTCACCCGGAAAAGGCATCTGGGTACGCCTCTGTTTCCTTGGATCCTATTTCGACATTCTATTTTGCAATTAAACAAGCTAATGTTGTCGGCGAACGGCCGTGTTAAGATAGATACCCGATAACAATAAATTATAAGTTAGTTTACTAAACCGCCATAATTTACAGTGTAATTTCAGAGGTATTATTCAAATTCGGGCGCGGCTAATTATTTCAATTTGAAGTAAACTGTTTAGGTATAAATTAGTTGAACAGATTACTGTTGTAGCTGTTGTCGTAAGTACAATTTATTACAAATGAATACCGGTTTAATCACGGTTTTAATTTAGGAATTGATTTAGAAAAAATAAATTTTGTCAAATTTGCTAATTAGATAATATATTATGATAAATACTTTGGTAAAATACGATTTTTTTGTAAATTATTATATAGTATTATATTATAAAATAGTATTTTTCTTGGTGTCTTGAATTGAATGATGTCGACTCATATTTAATAGGTTTTGACAATATTTAAGACCAGCTGTCCGCCCCGCGGCTCCGCCAGCACTAACAGATTTTCCCGTGGGAATGAGGTATTTTCCCGCGGTAAAAAGAGGCCTATGTGTTAATCCAGAGTATGAGCTAACTACATACCAAATTTTATAAAAATCGCTCTAGCTGTTTAGACGTGAAGAAGTAACAAACATACACACTCACAAACTTTCGCCATAATATAAGTGTGATAGTGTGATAAGGAAGCGAACTTGTATAGATATTAGATTGGATTCAGAAATAAATGACGATTTGATTCAGCCTCGCAATTTTTTATTTTTTTATAATCTTTGACTCCTGTGAAGCGCGCAGTTTTTCTAGCTCTTCTAATTCTTTCTTTTTTGACAATTCTGCCAGTGTAAGGATATTCAGTTATTTTGAAGAGTACCTACATGACCCATAGTTACAGTCCATGGAAGAGTACAATTTTTTTTTAAAACCCGTTTAGTTCCGAATTTGTAGTTAAAGTTGGTGCATTACGCCAATTTATATTATTACTAGCTATCCGCCGCGGCTCCGCCCGCGTTAACAGTTTTTCCCGTGGGAATGAGGCATTTTCCCGCGGTAAACGGTAGCCTATGTTACTCAGGGTGAATGTAGCTTTCTAATGGTGATAGAATTTTTGTAATCGGCACAGTAGTTTTTGGGATTATTCATTACAAACATACACACACACACACAAAAATACAAATCTTTCCTCTTTATAATAATATTAGTATGAAGTATGATGCAGGCAACTTGTCTATGGAAACGACGCCCGCGCAGCGACGTAGACGTCGACTAACCGTTGTTTTAATTAGATGTAAATCTAACTGTATATTTTATAATAATAATGTGCCTTTGGCTATCTCAACCTACGTGTGAGATAAAATTATGTAGTGACTTATGCTTTTAATTAATTTGTATATTTTAATTCTAAGGTTTCTTACTGTTATCATATTATCATCAGCGTCAAAGTTTATTATTTTATCACGCAAAAACACCTTAACGGATTGGAGTGAAATTTGTAGTGTGTTACATTTAGTATAGGTTTCTTTCCATTTAGTAGTTTTCCTCCATCAAAAGGTGTTTCCATGATCTATTAAGTTTTAAAAATTACGAGTATTAAAGTTCTTGTTAGATTTCCTGTGAAAAAGAACTTGCAGTTCTAGTGCTTTTATGTTATTTAAATGTCTTTCAGAATTATAAAACAAGTATTACCTTATTAATTTCAACAAAAATGCGTAAACATTCGAATTTCGAATTCGATAAATGCAACGGTAAATTCGTGTTTATTGAGTGCCAGTTAGTATTCAGCAGCAGAATGTGGTAGAATGGCATACCAAACCAATGTTTCACTGTGGGTCCAACAGGTATAAGTCCTTTGCATTCCTCAGTGCACGAGGAGGTATGACGGCATATACTTAACTACAATATCTAGAAGGGTTATTGAATGATTTTAGCCAGTTAACGTGTTAATATACGTAACATTTTTGTGCTTTAGCTATGGTGTGCGTTGGTTTGCTTCCCTTCCGCCATTGGTTTGGAGAATTCTATTGTTTTATGTATATTTTGTGGTAGATGCGAATTTATGGTATTTTAATATAAACGTACCGACGACGACGACGTAGGTAACTAAAGGTCTTAAAGCGGTTTATAATTATTTTAATTATGCATTTTCTCCATATTGTCTATTGATATTTATTTAAATAAACATATTATATATTATACAAAATATAAAACCATTAAAAGAAAAAAAAGTATAGGTGAAGGGCTTTAGTGTAGAGATCTTTTCCCAACAACCAATAAGAATAAAAATTAAGCAAAATAAAATTGTTTTTGCCTTGGTTGATAGTATTTGATAGCAAGTAGGAGGTATTTATTTATGTCAGTAGCATCGGTAAATAAGTACGTAGGTACATACATACAAATTTAAGTACCTAGTCGCGACTAATAATCAAGCAACAAAATTAACGAAGGAAGTCGCTATCTAAATTAAAATGCGTTTACAAAAACTGGCATTATCTTAATTCAAAACAAAGTTATCGCACTTTTGAATGCGATGGTAACGAGTAGGGGCGCGGTGTGAGGAAGCGGGGATGGGGGTAGGCACCCTCCGCGTCACGTGACCAGCGACCTTCAGGCGGCGCAGCGACCTTGAGCAACGCTCGCCCCGCGCGCGGGTCAGAGGTGAATGCACGCGCACCCGCGCTCCCCGCGCGCCTCTCCTCCTCTCGCGCCCCACGCAACACCATACCACTTACCTTTACACCATACTTCTACCACCATCATGATGAATGACGATCCAATTACAATCCAATGATGCTGGATTACAAGGCACCGGACGGAACAGGTACCAACGCGGCACACCTTTCCCATAAAATACCACCGACAAGTTTATTGACATCAAGTCTCGCGACGATTGCGCAAATGCGTGTCTATCAGCCAAACAAACACATACAAAGTTGTCTTTTCGTTATTAAATCACTTTTCTCTATAATTAGAACGTCTATTCACTCAATAAATGCTATTTCACAAGAAAAACATTGAACACGACGCGAGATCGCATGCACTATAACACCATGTCCTCTCACCTCCGCAAAACAAAGCGGAATAAAATAAATTCAAGCGAGCGAGGGAGCAGGCAAGCGAGTGGCGGATATCTCGCGGCCTCCAAAGTTCAACAAACAAAACTAGAAGTAGCGCCATCTACGGGTTTTATGGTTCACATGGTTTCACTGTTTCGATGATAAGTCTAGTTCAACAATAGCACACTAGATGGTGCTAAATCATTAGTGTTGTGATGTGTGGGTATTGTTTGTGTTTAATATCAATATCGATACATAGTATCAAAGTATTATTTGAGGTTTCGTACGTATTTGATTAATGAAAATTATTGTGCTTTTTTACATGTTTGTAATTTGTTTTGGTAGAACCGTCGAAATATTACTACTGGAATTTGAAAAAGTATGATTGCAAAAACTTTTTTACTTTGCAAATAATGAGGGATCAAGTTGAACATACACCTCGAGATATTTTACACTTAAGATTCACTCACGTAATACTCTTCATAAATAAAATGAGGATTTAGATAAGCTTGCCCTTTGTTGTACCGCTTAAATGTACTGCTTTTTAAATATCATTAATTCAAAATTTAATTCATTCATCTCCTATTCTTTTCGATTTCTATATGAATGAAAGAGACCAACAACTTTTTTGAGCCCAATTTGTATATCGATGTTTTAAACCGACTTTTTTTTTTAGAATTAAAAGTTTCGTTTGGTGTCTCACTGACTGCCCAGCACTAAAACTGTCAGTCAGCTGATTTGCGAGGACGTGTGTGTTTGTCGTTTTTGTGTCGAAACTTAAATTATTTTAAAGGTTTTATTGCATAAACCGTGCTGCGGTATGCACAAAAATTGTTTAACTGAGTGTCTCACTTCCTTTCATACAGTGCCTGTGTAGGCGCGGCGTGATATTCAGACCATGAGTCATTAATTAAACAGTCTTATTTTGATGTAACTTTCAAGGCTGTTCGTTATAAAGAAGACTGGAGTATAATGGTGATTACTTGACATAATGGTGGAGGATAATGATAGTACTTACGGCAGGACACCGAATAAGAACACGTTGCTGAAGATTGTGATTCTGGGCGATGGCGGAGTCGGCAAGTCTTGTTTGATGAGCAGATTCATTTCAAACCACTTCGATGACCATAGCTTCCACACTATAGGCGTGGAGTTCATGAACAAGAGCATAGAAGTCAATGGAAAGCAGTATACTTTACAGGTGAGTAGATAAGAAAAAGCAAAAGTATAACACTTACATCAATATTATTATCATTGTCATACCTAACTGCTCTTGTAATTTAAACATAATCCGGTATAATTTTACGTGCTTTGTTTCCCTACCTTTTACTTGACACTGGCACAAAGCTAAAAGCTAGTGCTATTATGAAGAAAAAAAAAAGTAGAGAGAACGGTGGAGTTTCTTCAATTAGTTTTTATCTAAGATGCACTATGAATTTTGTCTTAAAAGTAGTGCCAGCCAGACCATACCTTAATTTAATATAATTTTTTTCTTTAAAATATGTATCCAAAAGTGTAATACATACTTATTTTATTTTTATTTTATAATTCCTAGTCAATAGAATAGAATATGTAGTTACAGACACTTGTAATATAATGTAATGTAATATAATAATGAAAATGCCCTGTTACAAATGCTTTAGCAAAATTTACGTTGATTGATTATTTCCTAAAGACCCGATGAGGAATTTTATCTGAACTAAATTGTCTGAACAACCTTTTAAAAAAAATATGACATAGGTAAAATTGAAAATTATTTTAATTCTTGTTTAATTTTATTTTTAAAGAATTGCTTGTTAATTATTGTGATTGATTGAGAAGCAATTTTGAAAACCACTCAATTCTAGGTATGTTTAACAAACAAATTTTAACAAGATCATGAAAAAAAAAAACTGTTTGTAATTTATTCGCAAGATCATGATATTCGGTTTTCCTGCTGCACTGACCTCCAAAACCAAGGAAACATTACTCACACAAGTTTTTCTGCTACATTTTATTAGCAGACTTGATATCATTCATTGTGTCTTACTTCATACAATGAATTTAACCTTTTGGAATCACTTTGTTAAATTGAGTCTGTTTGTTACCTACCACTAATGTTGAAAACAATTCATGTACACATACAACTTTTTTTACTAAATTGCATTAAAATCACAAGATAATCTTATATTTACTTATTTTTTTATTTATTTATATATTTATTATCCAATACAAATTTTCCTTAAAAACTAATCATAGTGCCACAAAACTGCACAGCAGTATAACAGCATTGGATGGCAAATTGTTCAATAAGTATGGAAGATGTTTCTTTAAAGTTCTATAGTTAGATACTCTAGGAACGACGAAATACGTAGGGCCATATAGCTCATCAAATGTGGGGATATTTAGGGTTTTTTGGGTTACGTACCTCAAACACAGAATACCAAATAGTCTCAAATCAAAAACGGAACCCTTATATATTATAGGAGGACTCGGGCGTCTGTTCGTCTGTCAGCGCCTATTTCCTCCGAAAATACTTGACTGATTGAGTTTCAATTTGGTGCACGTATGTAAACCCGTAACCTAAAGATAGACGTGTGACAATAAAATAATTAATTTGAAACATGGAGGCCACTTTTGGGTGATAAATTAGACTTAGAACTTTTTTTTTTTGCAAACTTTACCGTGTGACATGGAAGGGTTTGTTGTAAGGATCTCAAATATATATAATTTTATAATTTCGCGATAAACAGTTTTGAAGTTGTTTATCTTATCTACTACTAGTCCGAACTTTTGAAAAAACTACTGGAGAAAGATCTTCAGATCCATAGTACAGGCTCTGCCTAGTTTGGGGTCAGATGGCCGTGTGTGAGATGTCCCACATATTTATTTATTTATTTATTTATTTATTTATCTTTACTAGATTACAGAAAAGGTAGAAATCAGTGGTATATAAAGAAATACTTGTGAGTATTATACATAGGTACTCGTATAAATATTAATTTTCGTTCGTAGTTCTAATTATAAATCTGTGACTTCGTGTTACCGTGTCGATATTTACATTCCATTATAATATTTGCATTTAACTATACGAGCTATCAGTGTTGAGTTGCGACAGACAGGTTACGATGCGGTTGCACAATGCTGCAGTTGGAATGGTTGGTCTAAATCAAACCTGTATTATAAAATACACTTGCCTTTTTGTGTTGTAGGTACAGAAGCCAGCACATGCGGCTGGACATTCGCACTACAAAATTCACCCTTACCGCTACGGAATACGGGCGCTCTCAAGGTCAACATATCCAGCCGCATGTGCTGGCTACTGTACCACTTTTTTGTTGTTTTGTGCAATAAAGTAATCTTGATTCTGATTTGTATCAGGAGTTGCTCCCCTAGCATTGATTTGCAGTCAGTTTTATTGCAATGTATTCTTTTAGCGACTTGCCCGGGCGGGATTCGAACCCGCGATCATGTGCTTTGAAGGCGGAACTACTACCAACTAGGGCCGTCCAGGGAAACATCGATACTAATATTATAAATGCGAAAGTGTGTTTGTTTGTTTGTCCTTCTTTCACGCCCAGCAACCAACCAATCGACTTGATTTTCAGCATAGAGTTAGTTGAAAGGATGGAGAGTAAAATAGGCTACTTTTTACCGCGGGAAAGTACCTCATTCCCACGGGAAAAACGGTTAACGCGGGCGAAGCCGCGGCGGGAAGCTATAGACTGGGCAAAAATCTCTGAATTGTGACTGTCAGAGGCAAATCTTGTAACAAGTAGCTAACAGTGCTTTTCGTGGGTTTTGGACATCGCTGAATCCGAAAATCGCTATTAGCAGTTCGAAAAATTACTCCTTGTACCTTAAATCCAAAATGGCGGCCAAAAAAAAATAAAAAAAATAAACATGTCATGTGGGGTATCAAATGAAAGGGAATCATGAGTAGATTACAAATATATAACATGTTGCTATATCCGCCCTCCCTGGTTAAAATAATTTAAAAAAGAATTTTTCGAATGTAGCGTTTCGAGCCTACTTTGCATAGCTGTAGATTCAATACTTAGGAATCAATATCTGTAAATTATTATTTTTATCATCAGAAATATCCCGAAATATGCGCGAAAAATAAATTTAGTCAAAAAGATTCATAAACAAGCAACTTAACGCATGTAAGCAGTGTTATTTTATCTCACCTAGTAAAAATGATCGAGAAAAAAATAAAAACGCTACTCGCATGCGTTAAGTTGCTTGTTTATGAATCTTTTTGACTAAATTTATTTTTCGCGCATATTTCGGGATATTTCTTTTTTTTTTTTCATGTTTCTGGCAACAATTTCCATTATAAAACTCGTTCAATTGAAATTCCAAAAAAAGCTAGTTACAGTATATGGTGTACAATGTTTACAGGTATGGGACACAGCTGGCCAGGAGCGCTTTAAGTCTCTCAGGACGCCCTTCTACCGAGGGTCGGACATCTGCATCCTCGCGTATGCCATCGATGACAGGTGCTCCTTCAACAACATCAAGATGTGGCTCAACGAATTCCTGCACTACGCCGGCGTCAAAAACGGCATTGAGAAGTTCCCCTTCATGGTGGTTGGAAATAAGGTACGGTTTTAGCCTAGCTTATTTTTTTATTTCAATTTTTTTTTAACTCTTTTTGGACCAAATCTGCTTACCTATAGCCTATGGTATAAATAGACGAAATGTAGTACGCGCTTCGCTTCGCTAATTGGGATAATACATAATATATTTCACAATAAATTTACAAATGTAAATGAAAAATATTCGTACACAGTCAATGAAATAAATTCTTTCAAATGGAAAAAATGTTGTGTAATTTGTAGAGTACCGACGCAGAAAATCATTTTATAACTAGTTTTCCGCCCGCGCTAACAGGTTTCCCGCGGTAAAAGGTATATTAGAGTTTCATTAAAATCAATTCAAAGTCTTTCTTTATTCATCATCTATAGGAAATTCATTCAAAGTCGAAGTAAAATTTCCTTATTCATCAGTTTTTTTTAAACACTTAATGACGTCATATCAGAAGTTTTTGCCTAAAAGCGTAACAGACATCCGTCCATCCATACATTCATCCATCCTTGCAAACTTTCGCGTTTATAATATTGCAATATCTTTCCGTACTTAAATTTAAACATTCCCTTTTTGTTGGTGCTATTTTAAATTATGACGACTCATTCACATCCCATCAATCTTGCTTGACCCCTGTAATTAAGCTTTATTCCGGGTTAAGCCAAAGTATTTCTACGCTTTGGCAGTTTGTGATCTAACGGTTAATATTCTATGGCTTAGTGTCCCCACCGAGGGGCTCGAGCCTACCCTGAAATCAGGGTAAATAGACCTTAGTTGACCACGCTGGCCTAGTGCAGGTTGGTCAACTTCACACACAACGCTTGAATTACTTCGTAATCGTAAGTGTGTGCAAGTTTCCTCACGATGTTTTCCTTTACGTTAACGTATTATATGAATTCGAAAATCGAAATTACATTGGTACGTGCCGAGGTTCGAACCCGCGACTTTCGAATGGGTCGTTTAATAATAATATTAATCTTTAATAGTAATCTAAAACATACTCAAATATAAAAAACATAACCAAAACTCTAGCAAAGAATAAAAATAATAGTAGTTCGCTGCAAAAATCAAAATCAAATCTTTATTGCACAAAATAAAATAAAAAAACAGGTACAATACAAATTAAACATAGAGAGAAGGCAAATGGCGGCTGCAATGGAATATCCAAAACATTAGATACTCAGTTGTTGCAGCTTAATGTTTGTAGACTCGCTGTTACATACACTGAAGTTTTATCCACATTCAGGTCACAGGATCGATTCCGTGTTCATGTCAGGCCTTTAACCTTTAATTTTAGTATTTTAGTTTATCGCTTTACCAGCAGCGGAGCGTGGAAATAAACTTCCGTGTAAAACCATATCGTATCGGAGTACCAAATCGGGCAGGCCTGTGCGCGATTTCAAAACGTAAAAGATGTGTTACTTTTTTTTTTAAAGTAAGTAACTTACTTAAATATCGAACTTGGATTAATATTTTTTGGCTATATTATCAAAATGTGCCTATTCTATATCTTGTATCGGATAGTTTCAATATGTCTCCCGTAGGCCACTTCGTTTTCCTATTTTTATTCTCATCTCATCATCATCATCATCATTTCAGCCGAAAGACGTCCACTGCTGGACAAAGGCCTCCCCCAAAGATCTCCACGACGATCGGTCCTGCGCTGCCTGCATCCAGCGGCTTCCCGCGACCCTCACCAGATCACGCTACGTCTTCCGGCGCGCGATCGCCATTCGAGAACCTTTTTGCCTCAACAAGGTCCTCCAAGATCTCAGCCATAACTCTCATCTCAAGATCTATAATATTGGTGCTGTATGGATTTGGATGATCAGGCACAATGTTAGGTGCAGGGATAGTCCTTCACAAGGGGGGGGAGTATTCATTTACTTACCTGATAAGTCACATGCCAAATCTGGTGATAATGTTTTTAGTTTCTAAATCGCGTGACTTCGGTTAGCAGTGGAAATCGTGCCTACTTTAACATAATACATTAACTCGTGTTTAGCGTAGCATGACCTGTGTGAACAGGCCTTTAATTAGTATCCAACCAGAATACGATTATGAACTGAAGATTTTTACAGCACTTTCGTTTAAAATGCAGAATAAATAACTCCAAGATTTGAGATACGACTCGTCTTCCCTGAGTAGGCTCTAGAGCAGGGTTTCCCAACCTTTTTTTTGTTGAAGCTCCCCGGACTATTAATAAATTGTTTCATGCCCCCCTCTTACTTTTTCAAAAAATACAAAAAACTTGCACTTATAAGCCTTTTGTTTTGATTCTAATAAACAAACTTTAAATGTTTAAATTAAAATAATAATTGTTGTTTATCCAAAAAAATTACTTTATTTTAAAAATTTTATTTGTATAGGTATTTGTTCTTGTCTGTTTGCCATCTTAGTGATATAAAATGGAAAATGCGAACGCTTTCCGCCCCCCTTGACTTCTCTCTATGCCCCCCTTTTGGGAGGCGTGCCCCCCTGGTTGGGAACTCCTGCTCTAGAGGTATAACTTTCTACTAAACTTTAGTTCAACTCTAGCGTGAAAAGAAAGATTAAACTAATAAACTATCGGATAATTCTGCATTTATACGAATATGATTTTTTATTTCAAAAGCCATAGGCTTCATAATGCTAAATTAAATACACTTAGTCTTAAGGGGCCTAACAGGTTAGGTAACACATTACAGTTCTCTGCGTTCAGGATCTGATTTACTTTACATTGCTGTCTTGGTTTGTCATTGAAGACGTTAAGTTAGCACTCAGAAAGCAATGGTCGACAGGATTCCGGAATACTCGTAGTCTAATACTCGCTTTATTTACCGTGCGATGGAGAGCGATGCCTCCCTCGTCCCTCTCCCCTGAAAAACCCTCAACTCAAACCAAATCCCTCCCGCCTCCCCCTCTTCCTACCTACTGTCTGTCTCACCAAAAGATGGCGTTATTAGTTTTCAGAACGCGCTATTGACTTGTCTTTTCAATTACTTATAAACATTTTTTCCAAATCAGCTGGTCATGTGATATAAAACAGTGCATTTCTCTGTGATATTATACAATTGTTATTTGAGTAGTATGATACCACCGGAGATGCCTTTTTATCTATTGTAACAATATCAATATGTAGTAGTATACATATAATTTTTTGGAAGATTCTCACATGAAGTTTGAGAACTTCATAAAATATGAATAGGTATTCATTCAGCGATAGATCACTTAGACTGTTATTTTTTAATAAGTCGCCAATGTGTAAATAAATCTCCGAAAATTATAATTTTATTCTTTCATTCAAACCAGTAGATATATGGGATCAGTGTCCTCAAAGATCACAAAATAAAGAAGATCCCCCAAAGATGCCTGCCTGCATCCACGGCTTTCCACTTCATGAGACAACGATAGTAATTATTTCAAGTCTCACTTTAAAAAATTCATTCTCATTCTTATTCGTTCATATGGAAACCGAAAAGGGAGTGGTAATTTTCAGTTCAGTGATATTTAAAATAAAAGCATACAGGTGTTATAATATTAGACGTAATTTTTCGTCGTTTAATCTAACATTTAGATTTGACGTCAAAAATTTTGTTTCTGATTGTAGAAAAGTGTCATAAAATTATAATTGGACGAAACGATATTGAAATTTTAAAGTCCCAAATAGGGCGCATTGGCGTAGGCCAAGTCGAACGGGATTATGTCACTTAAATTGTTATAATAATATATAGGGACACCTCATGACATGATGAAAAAAATAAAGAAATACGGCAAACCGGGCCCAATACTAGGCAGAGCCTGTACTGTACTATGAGTTTCAGATAGCTGATATAAAACTACAACATCCAGACATAAGGCAAACACAAAGTGCTCATCCCTGGGCGGAATCGAACGCGACTCTGTGCTATGTAAGCAGGCATACTACCAACTAGGCTTACGGTCTACGGGCCCGTCAATATTATTTATCAATAAAAAAAATATCTTTGATGTTTTACAGTAATAATGTTCTGTGTTTTATAGTAGGTTTGTTTTATGTTCTTCAGTAATAAATAATATTTAATTTCTTACAGTCAGACGTCTCATCTAAGGACCGAGAAGTAAGCCATGAACAGCTAAAAAATTGGTGTGAGGAAAACAAAATCGCATCGTACATAGAGACTTCAGCTAAGAACGACAACAATGTTATAGAAGCCTTCTCAATGGCTGTTTTAAGGTAAGGTGGCATTCTTCGGGCCTGTTTTAACCCCCGACGAAATAAAGGAATGTTATAAATTTGACGTGTCTGTCTGTCTGTCTGTGGCATTGTAGCTCCTAAACGGATGCGCCGATTTTAATCTAGTTTTTTTTGCTTGCAAGGCGTCACAATCGAGAGTTTTCTTAGCTATGATCCAAGAAAATATCTTCAGCCATTTGAAGATTATTTCCATTTAGGTCTATTCTATTATCAGCTCTTTTCTAGTTGTTGAAAGGATCAAATAAGGGTTTTGTATCGGGGGATATAATTTTTTTTAATTTAGTGTTATATTGAATTTTGTTTTCCGAATATTCAAGACCAAAATGTCCTGTGGAGTTTAGGCGGGCGTAAAATGTAACTGGTTATTTATCCGCAACATAGTGGTAGTTAGTACTCATGAAACTGAACAACTTTCCTTGAAAATTTAACTTGTCATACAAAATGGCCGGTCACGTAACTGAAGTTTATATGAAACTAGCGACCCGCCCCGGCTCCGCACGGGAAAATGGTTATTGTGGGTTATCCTTCAGTATATTATGCATGTATTATACATATAAACCTTCCTCTTGAATCACTCTATCTATTAAAAAAAACCGCATCAAAATCCGTTGCGTAGTTTTAAAGATTTAAGCGTACAAAGGGACATAGGGACATAGGGACGGAGAAAGCGACTTTATTTTATACTATGTAGTGATAGCGACCCGCCCCGGCTGCGCACGGGAAAATGGTTATTGTGGGTTATCTTTAAGCATATTATGCATGTATTATACATATAAACCTTCCTCTTGAATCACTCTATCTATTTAAAAAAACCGCATCAAAATCCGTTGCGTAGTTTTAAAGATTTAAGCGTACAAAGGGAGGGACATAGGGACAGAAAAAGCGACTTTGTTTTATACTATGTAGTGATTAGCGACCCGCCCCGGCTCCGCACGGGAAAGTGGTTATTGTGGGTTATCCTTCAGTATATTATGCATGTATTATATATATAAACCTTCCTCTTGAATCACTCTATCTATTAAAAAAAACCGCATCAAAATCCGTTGCGTAGTTTTAAAGATTTAAGCGTACAAAGGGAGGGACATAGGGACAGAGAAAGCGACTTTATTTTATACTATGTAGTGATAGTGAAGTGGAAAATTATTTTTGAGATCAACCTAACATAGGTTACAAGGACAAGTTAAATCTTGTTAATTCGGAAATAAAACGTTTTTTATATAAATGTTTTGACTGTGACTTGTATTGCTAAATCTTTATTGACTAACTACCAAAATTACTGATTTTTATTAATTATTTAGGTATCCACCCCGGCAAAAGTACGAGCTACGCAATTAATTAATTACAAAGTGTGTGTGTCGAAAAATCTTGTACGTCGTTATAAACAGTAGAAAAAAACATTTATTGTGGCGCAGCTCGGTAGCAATCTCTGCAGTTGACTGTACAAGATAGGCAGTTAAGTATACCTACTTTGTCGACAACAAAGTAGACATTAGATATGCAAGTGAGGAAAAATAAAGAAGAATTTTTTGCCATAGTCGTAAAAATATACACGTGGCGCCGCCAGAGCAGGTTTTTCATTTCTTTGGTCAAGCTATAGATTCAATTTTTATTGAAGGAATAAAACTATGAAAGATGGATGGATGGTTGGATGTTTATGTTCTTTTGATTTTATCTTTATAATTGACGTGTAATGTACATGTCAATTATAAAGATGCCAATTACATTACATGTCAATTACATGTTAATTTTAACATTTTTAGGAACAAAACTGTATTCTTTTTTTCTATAAAAACGCACACTAGGTTCAAAACACAATTCTCTTAACTGTAAAACACCTATACCTTGGATGTGTTTCTTTCCAGATGGGTGGAACTGGAACAAAAAGCGGAGAAAGAACTGGGTTTGTTGGAGCATCCGGACGTGGTGACTCTTCACGGCTCCAGCACCGCTTCCAGCTTCCGACAAACCTGCTGCTCCAGGTTTACTGATATGTAAATACCCTGGTCCACACTCCACATAGTGACGGCACTGGTCGGTCACTCCATACAGAAAACGCGTTTTGACAAACTACTTCGTTTTGAATAACAATTGAATATCCACTACAAGTCAATGGCGCTAGGCGCTATGTAAAACACCCCCGAACACCCCTGGTAGAGTCCCGCGGCGCCTGCGGGGTGCGGGGCGTGGGGCGCTATATCGGGCGGGGAACTCATTTCACTTCTCAGAAATCATTTTAGCGCGGGGAGTGAGTGTCCTTTTTCTGTACGGGTTAGTACTATTATTTTTTCTGTGGTAACGGGTAACGGTCTACGAAGTTATGACATAGTTTCGACAGAATGGAAGCGCGACAAAATTATATTCTTCCAAATTATGTTCCAAAGACGTAAGCGCCATAGTAGTTCTGTCATTCATTATGTCGCGTTTGACATCTTCTCGAGCTTGTCGCTCACATAGTAAGCCTGCTGACATCGCTGAAGAATGAATAATGGAAGCGAGACAAAATTCATAATGGAAGTTTGACCAAAGTTGATCGAATTTTTTCGTACTTCAGTTCCGCTATTCAGAAGCGTCGGTTTTCAGATATTTGCAAAACAATTTGGGCGCGCTTCCATTGTAGGCGCTATGGTAACGTCGAAACTATGTGGTGACTAATGTTCTAAGCTAAGGGTATGGATGGATACCCCTGCCGAATGTACGACGCCGAAAGATCAGCGCCTGACGTTTTTCGTCTTGACGTAACTTCAGCTGATTTGTCATAGGGCAATGCAAAACTGGTTTTTCTTTTATTTTAAAGTTTATTTCATACCGTACATTATTTGTCGCATAACCGCATAACCTAGACACCATTTTAAAATATATTTTGCAAATTTTTGTAATCGTAAATTCTTAAAATGTTTCCATAAAAGTACCTAAATTTGTACTTGTCTTCAGCGTAACCAATTTGCAGATCCAATTTTACATTGTTTAGCTAGACCAACTTCCTAAGTTATTTGACATTGGAATCTTAGGTCATGTCGTAAATAGAGACTTACGGACATGCGCAGTGCGCACTTAACTTGTTATCCCAGTTCTGATCTAAAGTGGATTTTATGCTGAAGGCAATAACCAAGAAATGAATTGGAAAACCTGCTTGAGTATTTGGTGCCACGACAAGACATGTATTATTATATTGTAGGTGAAACCTGTAACAGTACTTTAATATACTGTGCTGTAACTAAAATGTAAGTATTAGGAAACGAATCGGGTTAAGTAGGCGTTAAATTTTAGACCAGTTTTGTGGTTGATGTGTGTGTGGTAGGGTAGAATATTCTTGACGAATATACTGTTTTGAGGAGTATGTTTTTTCTTGTCTCGGCTCGACCAATATTATCGTATTGTGAATCATACATAATATCATCATGCCAGCTCGACCTCAATTTATATTATAACTAGCTTCCGCCCGCGTGAATAGATTTGCCCGTCGGAATAAGGAATTTTCCCGCGGTAAATCATAGCCTATGTTCTTTCCCAAGGGCTATTCTATGTTTGTGCCAGGTTCACCAAAATCGGTTTAGTAGTTTCGGTGCCTATTAAATTTTTAGGTGTTTTTTTTACACCTTGACCGCTTGGGTTACATTATTGAATTTTTTTGTAATGATCCCTAATTAAAAAAAAATGAAATATAGCCTATGTTACTCAGGGATCATATAGCTTCTCAACAGTGAAAATATTTTTTTAATTCGTTTCTGTAGTTTCGGAGCCTCTTCGACTGAAACTTTTAAAAGTGCGATAAAAAGATTCTACAAATATGCTTAAAAATTACATAGGTTGTGTTTTTTTAGTTATGTAACATTAAACAAGAATCTCAGTGATCGAGTTGTTATATTTGTCAAATTGACCATTATTTCACTATTAACGGTCCGACAGAGATCTAAAATGAACACGTATAAGAGCGCTAGTTTCCAAGATGGCGATGTTAGTACCATTTTGACCTAAGTTGTGTTACCAAACCACCAAAGAATGCTACTTACATTCCGAAGTATCCATCCGTAATTTAATCTCTTACCTTAATTTTTCATAGGTACTAATTATATGAGCTTTATATTCTGTAGAAGGCAATTTGAAATAAGGTAGTGAAGTGAAATAGTTGATTAGCAGTATTAATAATATTTTATTAAAATTGAATCTCAAGAATTTTGTGTAACTCCGACTATCCGGCCTAGTTTATTTATGATCTCACAAATAATTGTCGATTTTGTACTTACAAATAAAAGCGGCGAGTGACACTATGAGATGATAATTTTTTATCCCCTGACTGTTGAAGGCCAAGAAAGTGCTCTATCATTCTCAATAACATTTCTTAAGAAGGTAAAATTTCTCTAAAGCCGAATGTATCAGATTAAAATATTGTTTGGCAAGCGAAAATTAACCTTGTTGCATTATGTGCAAACTATATTGTACCTTAGTGAGGTAAACCAATATCTTGGTCAACTACTGTTGACCATCGGTTGATGTACTCATCGATCGTACATACAATATCACGTAGGTAACTAAAGTTTATATAAGAATTTTGATTTCCTTTTCATATTTTCAGCAGGGACGATGATGATTGTTTATTTTCATTTTCTATCAATTCAATTATTAAATTTTTTTGGTTGAATATAAATATTCCCGTTCCGGTGAAAGTTAGATAGGAGTCGCTTTTTTATGTGAAAAAGTGTTTATTCAATATTTTTAGATACATAGAAAACAACCAAAAACGTAAACCCTCCGGCGGCACTTGAACCCACAACCTTCGGCCTATACGCAGCCAACGTGCTTACCAGCTACACCACGGAGGGCAGAGTGGCAGCGCCGAATTTCGTTCTTGCTTGTTTTCTATCAAACGTCACCATCATTATAGTGTCTATTCGTTTATGTATAAAATTGTATCTTTATATCCGACGAAACGTAAATGCTATTTTAATAGCCGTCCTTTGTTTATTTTGTGGGTAAAATGTACGTAGTACTTTTAAGATACTTGTGTAAAATGAATCTCTGAAATGAATGTCAGGTCAATGTCAACGGCTTAGTAAGTAAGACTCGATTTAACTTTCAACACTAAAATGGGATCCATTGAAAACATATCGGAAAAAATGTTTTATACTATAGTGTTCAAGATTTTCCCTAATAAGTAACTTAGCGAGTGTCCAAAATTAATGGTGTGTTGTAAAAAGCTAATAATTACCACCAAGTGCCTGTAGCTTTTTAGTTAACATTTTAAGCTTAATTTCAAAGGACAGGAAAAAAATCGTATGGGGCCCGGTCTTTTATTCACAGAAAAATCTAACCACTATATAGAAAAAATATATAGATTCTAGACATAAAACTGAGTCCACATGTCCAGTTGTGGAATTTAAGTGCCCCCCATTTAGGAGATATTAATTTTTTTCAATGTGAAAAAGTTGTACACTCAGCAAGTCTATAAAACGCACCTGCCACTACCTATCTCTTTCTAACACCTAGCTAAGGCTACTCTTGTCTTCTCTTTCTTACAAGGTTATTAAAATAGTTAACTAAACCGCGAAAACGATTTTCAGTGACATTATGCGAGACATTTACAGCACATGTTATGCTCATTTTTGAAGTTTTGAATACAGAATAAATCGTTTTCGCGGTTTAGTAACTATTTTGTAAGAAAGAGAAGACAAGAGTAGCCTTAGCTAGGTGTTAGAAAGAGATAGGTAGTGGCAGGTGCGTTTTATAGACTTGCTGAGTGGACAACTTTTTCACATTGAAAAAAATTAATATCTCCTAAATGGGGGGCACTTAAATTCCACAACTGGACATGTGGACTCAGTTTTATGTCTAGAATCTATATATTTTTTCTATATAGTGGTTAGATTTTTCTGTGAATAAAAGACCAAAAAAAGCCATGTCCTTTACATAAAGCCCGACCAGAAAAATAAAAGCCTCGCCATACCTATTGCGAAATTTCAATGAAACTAATTTTATAGTGGAAATTGTTGGCAGTAACATAAAAATATACACGGGGCGCCCCTAGTTTTTTATTTTTATAGTCTGGCTTTACTTAACAGCACCCTGTAATGTCTAATGTATTTAAGATACTAATTTATGCACCGGTGTTAGTATAGTCTTTAGATAATATTGCAGCTGTGAGACAGCTAATTGTAATCGTATTTATTGTCAAAGGTTTAACCACTTATCATTTCGTTAGTTTTACAAAAAGTCAGTGTTGTAGTGAGATAGATAACGTTTAGGAAACTTAAACGAGATAACTTCTAAAATGTGTCAGTTCTCCGCTCTACTGAATGATGGAGTAGGACGCAGCTATACATATATGAATGAGCGGAGAGGAATACTAGTTTCTCGTTCTGTTATACTCCGGGAAAATTAACTGGTTGTTTATACACAACATAGTGGAAGTACACATAAAACTGAACAACTTTCTCTAACGAACATAGGTTGAGATCTCAAAATTGAAATTCAACATGTCATACAAAGTGACCGGTCACGGTCACTGGAGTTTATATGAAAAGTTGAATTTTAATTAACAATACTGTTTTTTGACACTAGTTTTGCACAAGAAGATAGAAGTAAAGACATATTGTTCGAGCTATTTGTTTGTGTAATTTCACAATGGTTGTCCATAACTTTTTAAAAATTGGACCCTATGCATAAATAACAATTTGTGACAACACTTATATACCATACCACATTGAACCTGATTAAACCTTAAGTGCATTTAAAAAGTAACTCTATTTGGAATTTAAAATATGTTACGTTAACCAGTTAAATATTACGGTGTAGGTATAGCTGTATCCTTCTGTGTGTAGGCACTATTACCTTGGCAAATACACTGCTCAAAAGTATATTTCAGAGTATTGTTTTTTGTAATGCTTTTCCGGTGGTCGCGTATCGATATGAGGCCGACTAAAAGACGACGAGGAAATATCCATATTGTGGGGGGGTAATAATAATTATGTTATGTCGTCTGCAAATTGTGTACTTCAGTATTTTACAAACGATTGTCATTTTGCAAAGGCTAATTGTAGAATGCGTATCGTTTCTCGACGTGAACATGGCATAACCGAATTGAATGATGAATAATAATTAATTACTGAGCATGAATTACTTGAAATAAATAATAATTAATTAATGGAAGTTATGATATATTAAAGATAGTTATTAAAATTACCTAATTCATGACATAACAGATTAGGAAACAATTTGACAATTTAGCCACAGCATTTTGCAAACGGCGGCTGACTTCTTTTAGCTTTTAATAAAATGACGAGCCGTTTTACAATTTGCCTTCGGCATATTGCAAAGTAGCGAGTGTCTGTAAAATGCCGAAGCATTCTGTTAAATTACGTATTATACTATTTGCCGACGACATATAGATCGGTAAAATATACGTAATCCCTAGAGACTTAAACAGTGTAGATGTTTATCCAAGCTTGTACGCATGAAAAATAAAGTGCGAGTATTATGAATTATGTAAAAAAGAACATAAAAAATGTGTCAATAAAGGCGACAATAAAATGTGTACAAGAAGTTTATGCCGGTAGTGGTTGAATCGCCTGATGTTTAATTCATTTCTAAAAATTGATTGTAATTTATTTGTAGGCAATTTATTTTCGTGCAGGCACGTATAGTGCTCCTAGTATTTTAATCTACTTACTATTAATGTATACTTAATACATGGGTTGTTACGTCGATTATGAAATTAAAACAATACACGTTTGTTGACGAAAATCTGATTGTTTTATTTTTATTTATTTTTCTAGTGTAGTTCAAGCTATAATCCTCCCCTATGAAACCTTAATGAAATTCAATTTTGACTATGCCAAAAAATGGTATTGAATTCTACAACGAACACAGATGACTACGAAACAGGTTCGCTCGTGGTTTTTTTGTTTCCGTCAAGAGTAGGTTAAGATGAACACGCGCATCGCTATTTAACGGATTTAAAAACGGTGATGATGAAGACCCTTCGAGGCAACGGTTGGTGGCCGTCCGGATATATGGCCCCTCTAGGAAACGGTCCGTTCTAGTGGCCGTTCAAGTAAACGGGCGATGAAGGATCTGGCCGTTGAGGGAAGTGAGCGTTCACGGAAATGGACATTGGGTGCCGGATTGGATAACACCTATTACTTTAGTATAGTGTAGATATTTGATACATTTAAAAGAAAAAACCACAGTATTATACCCATTCAAGTTTAATAAAATTAAGTAGACAAAATAAACAATATACAACAAATTACAATTAACACTTGTTCATATCTTTGGGATCGCTACAGTACTTAGTCTTGTTAACAAGACGATTTCCGAAGAAATAACCACTTGCTTCTAAAACCGAAAAAAATAGCTACCATTAAAAAACATTTAAAAAATCTTTGATATAAAATTCTAGGTAAGTAAATGAGCACGGAACTGTGCTCATCTACTGATCTAAAAAACCTTCTGAACCAAAAATTATATCTATATACCAGTCCTAATTAAAATTATAACCAAATAAAATATCTGTGGACTAATATTGTATGACATACACAATTATTATGCTAAGTTTAGTGGAATAGAGGAAATGGCACGAAAAGGTACAAAGCAAAAACGGTACTGAAGTGTATTTCACTACTTATTTAAATTTAAGCGAAAATTTAAAAGAAGTGAAGTGTTTTTCGTTGTTGAGTCTTTTCGTAAGATTGAGTTGTTTTTGTACTGACTTAATGAGACGGTTATTAACCTTGGCACTGATAATTATTA
The DNA here is from genome assembly GCA_948473455.1 of Teleiodes luculella. Lineage (NCBI taxonomy): Eukaryota > Metazoa > Arthropoda > Insecta > Lepidoptera > Gelechiidae > Teleiodes > Teleiodes luculella. Next base: position 3,697,054 of record OX419585.1, read on the forward strand.
TCGCAATAGATTTTTTTTTGCTTATTTATTTTCATAGATGACCATATGTTTTGTGTTTTCTGTAAGCATCTTAAAAAATCTTGCAACATATAATTCGAGAGTTTCTGAAGCAAATTAGCATAGTTCATGGTCCAAGAAAACAAGGTCTAACAATTAGACCACGTGACTGACACAAACCTACGTCATTTTGTGATGTGATTTGTGGTATACATAACTAAATTATGGGTTTTAATACGTCTCCAAATTAAATTCGGGGACAAAAAATAATTCATCATTGACAGTTCTTTGCTTTCTAGGTATTTTAGGGTGCATTTACACTTGTTATCTGCCAATATTGCTCGAAACAGGACCCTAAGTACAATGGAGCAAAGATTAATTTCAATCCACGCGCTCGCGTTGCCCGATACAGCCGAGTTTAAATAAGCAGTTTTTTTTAAATTGACCTATGCTTGTGTCGAAAAAGTACGACCAATCAAGCTTCACCGGACTTGAAAGTAGTTACAATAAATATAGCATATACTAGCGTTATTTACACTTCAGTACCTATGCAAGAGATTCGGCTTTTTACATAGGTTTCCTTGCTTTGACCAACTCCTCACTAACGTTCCAGAGCTTCGTCTCTACGTCTTTGTTGAATGCGTGCTTGGATTGGTACTCCGCGCAGTTCCTGTAGAATTTGCCGCTCTGTCCCTCGATGCTGTAGTCGGTGGCACAGTAGACAATCGTTTCTGAACCCTGAAATTGAACAAGAACAGTGTTATCTTTGGGGTAGAGTCTTCCGCTCCCCCGCAAGTCCGGTAAAGCTTGATCGGTCGTACTTTTTCGACACAAGCATAGGTCAATAAAAAAAAAAAGTGTTACCAACAATTTAATGTTACTGCAAAAATACCTTAAACCGAATTTTTCCTCGGCTTAAAAAAATACGTTTTCAGGTAGCATTAATCAATAATGGGCTATGCTAATTTTCTAAGGTAACGCACGTCTTATGCGGCAAACTATCTTTTATCTAAGACTAAGTATGCTTATTTGCTTATCGTGCGAAAAACGAAAACGAAACGAAATACGCATAACTTCAGAAAGTATACGTTTGATTAACACATTACATACCATTTACATATACCGTTCTTACGCAATAGACTAAAGTGCAATTCAAATTTCAACTATAGATCATATTGATAAACAACTACTTTTGAGATATGTTAATCCATTTATTAGGTGCTTACAAGATTATGATTAATTAATGGCATGTTAAATTGTCCAGATTAAATTGATATGGATACTTATAGATGTGTAAAGTAAATGTTGCCAGAACAAAGAACTGTATGTTGGCGACGTTGAAAATGTTGAAGATCTTCATAAGTTTAGTTGGCAGTATGGCTCGCAGCAAGTGCTTTGAAAAACCGATATCAACTGTACAGCAAAAAGTATTATAGATATTTGAAATTATTCTTTTCTTTAGATGTGATGTATCTATACTTACTTGTTTAGCAGTCCTCATGAAGAGAAGAAACACAGGCGCCATAAGAATGTAGTGATACCATCTTATTGAATGCCTGTAATAACAAAGAAATACTGCTTTTAACTCATAGCCATTTTAAATCTTGTAGAGGTAACTTTAATCAATCTTATCTGGGAGCTGCTTCATTAATGTTTAGGAATATGAGTGAATGCGTTCATCTATAATGAGATATATGAAAACATAAATAATAAAAAAGTAGGTAAAAGCCTTGTGACATGTTTATGTTTTAATATGTACAATAATTATTGTTCGTAATTAAATAATTAACTAAATAATTTTAGTACAAGAATTAATGAATGCTTTGCTGTAAAATGTTATTACCTTAGAGACCATTCATTATCTTAGTTGTCATAAACAACTAAGATTTTTTCTTATCACAAGTGGATAGTGAGAGGTGCCTTTACGTTGATAAAGTGTTAATGATGGTAGCAATTATAGCCTTATAAAAAAGCTATATTTATAGTATAAATGTAAATTATTTATCGTGAGAAATTATCAAAGTAAATGTCATTGTTTGGATATCAAAACAAAAAACATAAGTAATAATTATTTCGGATGAATTACTATAAAATGCAATTACACACACATAGACATAGACACAACATTATTTAAAAAATCCTTTCGTTTACACGGTTAGAACAACACACATGAAATCAAACAAGACAGTTCAATATACCTATGTCTATAAACATGTCAGATAAACAAGATAAAACAAAGTGATCTTTAAACATGGACTTTGGTTTTCTATGTTATTGATAAAGACAATATAATTTGATGAAGATGAGCAAGTTTGTTCTCATAAAAGATCTACCTTGTAAGTTTTTTGGGATAGTTACTCAAAACTGTTTTTGCTAAGTTACCTGGACTGTGTAAATAATTGACCATAGGGTTTACTCTGCATAATTTTGTACTTAGCAAACACAGAAATGTATAGATTCAAAAACATAGAAATCTATAGAGGCAAAAACATTCTGGATGGAAGTTGCAAAAACCAGTCCTGCAATTTTCTCATGTAAAGATAACCTACTCTAAACAAATAGGTAGTCACTGAGGCAAAAAAGTTCTCCACTTGAAGAAATAGTTTCTGAATGTATAATATGTTAAAACAACCACATAAGAATTGGCTGGTTTTATTTTTGTAATACTATTTGTAAAAAATTATAAGAAATTTAGATTTTTGGAACATTCTCTGAATAATTTTTCATTTGTAAGCATATCACTAGAGCAAATCTAGAGGATTTTACACTAAATATGGATCAACATCAGCTGGTCAGCTAGCACAGATATAAATGTAAACATACCTGAATAAGTTGGTGTAACAGAATCCAGGACAACAAGCGTTTACATCCACTCCAGTGCCCCGCAGTCTGTCTGCTAAGGCCTTCATGAAGTACACATTCATCAGCTTTGAGTTGCTGTAGCCGGGGTTGTGACGGGCACCACCCTTCAGTTTTTTTGCCTTCTCAATTTCATTTTTCAAATTTAAGTCCTCAAAGTCAATTTTGCCTTTTTCATGGAGTGTTGATGAAACAATCACAATTCTGAAAAGATTTTGAAGAAAACAGAATTTAAAAGGTGGTCATAGAACTATTCAAATTACTATTGTAATGAAATGAAATGAAATATGTTTTATTCGAAGTAAGTTGTACAAATCACTTTTCAACGTTGAGTATTCTACTTTATGGGAAACCTAAAAATAAATAACTCTAAATCTTCACTTAACAAACTACTAAAACTACAGAGTTTTACATTACACAGGTAATAGTTTGCTGGTTTAGAAACTTAAACTTCTTTTTGTTTATAAACTAAATACTTTGGATTTTACTTAACACTGTTTTTATATCTGTTTAATAAGAAAGAGGCAGATTCGCCACAAGTTAGTAAAAGAAAATTGTTAGAATCTCTTCAATCTATGAACATTTACAATAGTGTGTGTAACTCATTGATATCATTTAGGAACACAATTCACACTATACTAATTGGTATTTCCCTTTTCATTTACATTGAGCAATAACAGAGTGCAAATTTTATTAATGGGATAAAGTAGGTCAGACTTCACAATCATGAGTAGACTAGACCTCTCATAACAGCCCCACATTATCATCATTCAGGACAAATGGTTCTCCAGAACATCTCCACAATAAAACATTAATATAATACTTATAGCCAACTCATGAAAGCATGTAAGAGATCAGTAATAAAATATTTCCTACAACTGTGAGTAAAAAAAAGTTAATAACAATATACCTGCTAGGTGAAGCTTTTTTCAACATATCAATTAGTAAATTGGTGAGATAGAAGTGTCCTAGATGATTGACTCCAAAGTGTATCTCAAAGCCTTCCTTCGTCTTCTCATCCTGGCTGATAGGCACCACGACTCCTGCATTGTTGATCAGCACATCTATCTTGTAGAAACCAGCCTTGATTACTTCAACAAAGTTCTCAATTGAGGCAAAAGATGCCAGGTCCAACTGCATTGGGATCTAAAAACATTTAAGGGTTTGTATTATAAAAATGTGACAATTGTAAAATACAATGACAATTAATTTTCAATCACATTCACATCATAATTACTGGGTTATTTATTCTATAAATGTATCCAGATTTAAATGGTATGCAGACTAAGACTTAGATGTATACAAAGTTGGGAAAGTTAAATAATTAAAGACCATAAAATAGTTGTGGCTATTTCAGGTTATGTAAACAAACACCTCAGCACAGGTACTCCACTTCCGCTGGTAACTTTAAATAGTTTTTACGACTCACCAGTTCACCGCCACACGGCTGCTCGCGCCTAATATCAGCAATAGCCTGCTTCGCTTTCGCGACGTCCCGGCAGGCAAATATGACTCTTGCCTTCCTTTTAACAAGGGCCTTAGCTGTCTCATAGCCCAGGCCGCTGTTCGCTCCTGTGATGATGAAGGTCTTTCCTCTGAGGCAAGTGTTGCTCAAGCACTTAGCCCACCCTCGTGATCTCCACTTCCGCAGCAACCCTATAGCGACGATCACAGATATCGGAACCGCCGCGTATATAACCTGTGACGACACCATCCCTAACACACCTCTTTAATTTTATACAATGAAATAAAGTGCCAAATCTTCTTTTTTATTACGGAAAATTGTAAAAATCCATAAAAAACGCGAAGTGCCAAAAGCAAATGTCAATCGGTCAAATCATACGTCAAATCAACGTCAATCGGTCAAAAGGTCAACCAGAGTTTTGTTCCTTCCGAAACGTGTCGCGCGCGCGCTTATTTATAAGATTACGAATAACGATAAGAGAAGAGAGTAAGTAAAGTAAAGAGATACGAATACGATGCGACAGGCAATAAGAGCTATAAAATGACGTGCTTTGCTTATATAACAAGTGAAAAATTTTAACATAGAAATATAGACATGTCTGGCAACATTATGATACCTTACTTAGGTACTTAATCGGTCGGTTTTTTCCCTGCTCTGCCTGTGTGTGCGTCGTCTGATGGGTAGGTAGTAGGTAACCCTCGTCCACGTGATACGAATTCTCTGGATTATGCCCACACGCATAAAGAAATACCTAATCCAGACCACAGTCCAGACCGAGAAAGGAAAGGGCAGCAGCGTTCGTCTGACGTAATCAAATCAGCTACTTTCCAAATACGTGTTAAATCTGTTTCGCTGGTGTTGTGGGGATTATGATGACACCATCTATAGTCTAAAATAGCACGGTTTTCTCCTTATTACCCTGAAATCAAGGTGGATAGGCCTTACAGTTAAGCTGAACACTTTGGACTTTGCAATTTAGTCCGTTAAAGGCTCCAGTACTCTGGATGCGTATGCATAGACGTAAGCATAGACGCAAACACGTGCCACTAAGTTGTAATATATGGAACTGTATGAATAGGGGCACACCGCTTGCTTGCGTAACGTTGATGTGCTCGTAGACGTCGAGTTCCATACACATACACATCCGCATCCGGTGTGCTCCAGCCTTAAATGATGAAAAGAATTTACAGTGCGCGTGTTCAGCTTACCTTGCACTTGACTGTACCGTGTGTGAACTGTCTGTCTATAGGTGCAGTGCAGTTATAAAGCCTGCCCAAAGAAATAAAAAACCTGCTCTGGGGGCGCCACGTGTATATTTTTACGACTATGGCAACAATTTCCCTTATAAAATCAGTTCAATTGAAATTCCGCAATATGGCGAGGTTTTTTATTTTTCTGGTCGGGCTTTAGCTTAGCAGGGACTCACTACTCGTACTATTTGGTATTCTGTGGCTTAGCTAAGTAGCAAAGGATTGGGTATGGCTGGAGGAATGAATGGGGGTGGATGCTTGTGGATGGATACTCCGATAAAACACATAGTTTAGCTGGGCCGTTTATTTGAAATAGGTACACATAGGGACAACTAGATAAAAAAATCTGTATTCCAGACTATGAAAAACAATTTGATATGGCAACATCATGAATATAATTTTATGTATGAAATATATTTACGAGGCGTTTACAAGTAGGTAGGTATAGTAGATTACTTAGAAAATGCCTAAATTAACAGTATTAGAATATAATATTAGAAAAGTTTATGAGCTTTCGTTTTTTACATACATTTAAGATTAGTCACCAAATAACAAAACATCTTGCTTATGTGACCTAGAAAAGTCTGTTTAGTATTGAACCTAGTCTAAGAAACACATCGATGTCAACAATGAAGAAGTACAAAACATTGCAACAATCTTCAAAAAACAACGTGTGTTATATTATGTATGAGTTTAAATTTAAAATTGCTAATGATAAAGGTACAGAAGCCAGCACAGATGCCCCACTAACATGCCCGCACGTGTGACGTGACAGACATAATTTTATCGTGCGTATTCTCTTATCCTATTGGAGGATATTTCAATATGGCGGGTTTCTCGCAACTTTTTGACAGTTAAATGTGCGACAAACTTTTGTCATAGCACTGCATTTTACGGGGGCTGTTGGACATACGCACTACGAAATTCATTCTTACCGCTCCGGAATACGAGCTCTCAAAGGCAACATGTCCAGCCGCATGTGCTGGCTACTGTAATACTTATTTGATTTTTTTTACTTAACCTTTATTAATTTTACTAGACTTTTCAAGATTGTTGCAGTGAATTCATATAACAACAAACGAATACATTTACATGTAATTTCACATACATCTGAACATTCTGTGCTAACTTGTAGCTGTTATATTATGGATTGGCACTATATAAGTTTTATAAAGACAATCAATAATTTTGTGCCATATTTTAAAAACAACCTTGAAAAGTTAATATCTCCTAGAGCCTCGGTCACACATAGCGTTTCGCTGCAAATAGGCTTTTTTTTTGAATTGACCTATGCTTGTGTCGAAAAGGTACGACCAATCAAGCTTCACCGGACTTGCGGGGGAGTGGAAGACTCTACCCCAAAAAGACTCTACCCCATGCAAATAGGCGCTTGCACCGGTGTTACATGGCTATTCGCTGCAAATTTGGAACTACAAGAAGCATGTTCAATTTCATTAGCAGCAACGAATGCAATCGCAGCGACTATTCGCTGTATGTGACCGAGGCCTTATTTAAGTATTTTTTTTTGTTTTGTCAGCACTCATTAGTCTGTTAATATTTTTCTATCTAATGAAAAAACTGTACTTAAGTTTCGTACTTCTCACTATGCGCTTCGTTCGAATGCAATATAAGCTTAATTTTGTATAAAATTACTTAAAAACAATATAGACAATGTTTATTTATAATTAAAATATAACATAATAAATTATGTAGGTATGTACCCTCCAAGCTAAAACATCTTTTAAATAGACGAACTATTGTCTCTTGTGATTATTTACTTGTGATATACTTTATTAATTATATAATAAATTATAAGTATGACTTGCATAAATATGTAAATCAAAATATTTTGAGTTGCTAATCATATTTTTAACTGCACAAAGCCCCAAAATAAGTATATTTTATCTTATTAGTTTGCACATTTTAAATGTGAAAAAATATTATCTTACCAAATAGCTCAGCAAAATCTTCTATGTAAAACTGAATTTGAATCGATAGTTGGGAATTAAATGAGTCTGACGATGCTGGATTTTTGTACTCAACTTCTCAGTTTTACGTAGAATTTTATTTACCTATAGATATATATATTCTGGCCTAGTAAATAATAGATTCTTACAGTTAAATTTACCATATTATATTTAAAATAATCATAATTTTTAAGGGCACATTCAATACATCATTCCACACATGAGATTCAATCTAAATATAATAAATTTTAATAAATGATGTATATCCCTATCCGGGGACGATTTCAGTAAGCACAACATCCATCACCGTCGTCCATACAAATATGTATGAATACGGAAGAATTTGTTTGACTTGAGATGATATTAGGGTCTTCACATGGGAGTTGAAAGCTGATGTTTCGATCGGTCGACGCCAACGTCTACCGTCGTCACCCTCCCATCCACGGGAGTACCACTTTCAACCTCACTGTCCGGCATGATCACACACATGAATACCTTGCCACTATTCACGTCCTTCGGGTAAATAGTCATTGGGATGAACCTATCGCTCGTCCCGTCTACATACACCGCTAACCTTGAATATACTTCTGGAAAATGCTTTTTAATAACTACGCCTCTATTATCCAGTTCCTTTATTATGTTATGGAAGCATATTTCTCTAAACTTATGAGCTGTTGCCGCGTTCTTTTCGCCAGCATTGCATAATTTTGATGTTAAAATTAACGTTTCTCTTTCTTCCGGCGTGCTCTTGCTGTCTCTTCTGTATCGTTTTCTGTTCTGCTCTTGTATCGCCACTGTGACGGTTTTGCTGAGGCGTAACTTGGCACACCGTGAGACCATCTGCCGTTCCCACTTCACGGCTCCCTTGGTTGGCACCTCGCTGATAATGCAGACTGCTACGTACAAAATGACTCTTGTCTCCGGGTTATAAGCTTTGCACAACTTAACGACTTCGGTGTAAAGCTCGACACCCATTTCATTTGGCTGCAGTGACGTCCATCTCACAAATTCTGGCTCTGTTAGATATTGGTAGCCATGTGTTGTGAATTTTTCGGCAGCTTCTGGGCTCGTGAAAAATACTTTGACGACCCCTCTCCCATAAGTAAGATATCCTTTATGGCCGATCGAGCTGATCTGATGAAGCGAGTCAGCATCTTCTTTGGCTGCTGATATTATTTGTCTACAAAGTGCACTGGCACGGGAATGCAGGCAGACCTTTCTGTGCTTCTCCCAATGCGCTCTTCGACATTCTTTCGAACAATACATAGTAGTACAGTTGTGGCACATTTTGTAATGTCTTTTAGCGTCTGCTAACGGAGATCGCGAAGTACATTTTGGGTATTTACATTTGACGAGAGTTTCTTCTGTGCTGTTCTCTGTATTTAGAGAAGCGAGGGAGGTTTTGGAGTCATGGTGAGTTAGAGATTGGTTGTCAGGGCGAAGAGCTGCGTTGTCGAGGCTGGTGCGACGATCAAGGGAGACGCTAGCTTGCGCAAAGGGTTCACTCCTGCGACGAGAGTGCTCGCCTAGCGCCGACCGGGGCCGTCTTGAATCTTGCATCGGAGTTGGATTATCAACTGTATCCTTGCCTGAAAACATCGGGCAATTGTTTTAGATTTACTCCTTAGATTTGTTTGATCCTGTGACTTTCTTTTTTATTTTTTTGTAAGATTAATATGATTAAAGACTCAGAACCACATCATACTATCTTCAAATGAAACATTCAAACAAAACAAAGACTAAAACCCAGACACGACGACTACAGTAGTATACAAACATGCTAGGACAGGTACATGCTAATTTTCAAATCTGGGTACCTTTGTTTCCAATTGATAGACGGGGAAGTTTGATCAAAAAGTTTGTTCTTAAATTAGTTAAACAATTTGAATATCAAGAAATTATAAGGATAAGAAAAAGTCGATCTTTGGCTCGTAGCTGCCAGTGCTAGTGCTGAAAAAGAGTTTTGTAGAGTGTGTGTAGGTGAGGATGTATAAAAATTGGAACGGTATTGACTTACATATCGGTCCTACCTGGTCGGTCGTGGTCTGGGCTGGGGTCTGTGAAGGAGGAGGGTCCCTCACTGGGGGTGCTGACGAAGCGGGAGGCGGGGGACGCGCTGCTGTGGCCGCTGCTAGCTAGCTGCTCGTAGCGGGGACTCTGGGAGTAGAAGCTGCCTTTCAAGCTTAGCTTTAACGCGTCATGTGCTACAACTAAAACGTGATACTAAATGACTAGTCTGAACTTAGTACCAGTTCTACCGTATCGACTTGTTTCGCCCAATGGTTTTATTTTAGGTGTACGTACAGTCACCTACTATACTACTACTACTAGACTAAACTAAATACAAGTCCTATCGTATCATTGTCTTGTTCAGCTTAATGGTTTTAGATATATAGTCATCAAGTTTGGATTTGTAATATTTGGCTAGGAGACGGTCAACCAATAAATTAGATTGATATAATAATAGAGTGTAATTTAATAAAAAAAAACAAATAAAGTGGAAGCAACCAGCAGCCCCAAATTATGATTCCACATGTGTCAAAGCGTTAAAAATTGAGGAAAGATTTGTTTGTTTTTCTTTTATGAAAATTGTAACTGTCCTATTTCATTACTGGTGTCAATAAAGAATATTTATAATTCGAATTTGAAAAATATAGTAACAAATAAAATTGACTCAAAACATATTCTTTTCGGTCGACACACAACAAAACCAATAATATTATTTTGCTAGTACCTTTCCCCCTAACATGTAATATGGGCTAGAGCTCTTCCGAGGGCTGGGTTGAGGAGTCGGGATCCTCGCTGGCTGCGAAGGCAGGCCCAGTAGCGAGTCCAGCACGTCTTCCAAGGTCGTGGAGCCCGGAGAGGGCCGTGTGATGCCAAGGTTCAGCGAACGCTGGGAATCTTGCCAGTCTGCAAGCCGGTGTACGCCAAGTTGAAGAAAGTCCAGTATTGTCTGAGCTCTGACATTTGGGAATCTCATTTCGTGATATAGAGTTAATATGTTGCAAGAATAGATTTCTATCTATAGAGTTTTTTTATGAAGATCTATTATAACAGGAGTCATCAAGGTTGTGAAAGAGACCAAAATGTGAAAAAATAGGTGCTAAAGTGCATCATTAGCAGTGATGTTTTGATGGTTTAGGAATATAATGGTACAATGTTTACTTACTCCATAAAGTAGCCGGACAACACAGTGATTTCAAGATAAAAAAAACCTTTTAAAAATAAATTAACCCAAAAGGACGCCACACAAATAAAAATAAAACAAAATACATAAAATAAAACTGAATATATTCAATATAATCATTATAATTAAAACGTAACTAAACGTACAATGCAATGATGATTATGTTACGATGAAAACAAGTTCTTGATATAATTTATAGTTTAAAATGATCTATTCTTTGATTCAAATTAATTACATAAAGGTACCGAGATTCTCTAACAATATGTATAGCTAGCCTAATTGAAAATAACATTTTTAGGTACTACTCATAAAACAGGATACATAGATTTTATTTAGAGAGCTACTATGGATATATAGTATATAATGAATTAATATTGGAGTTATAACTGCCTTTTAATATATCTAAATATACTTGACAAACAGGCTGATGTATAATAATAACTGTTGTTTTGTAGATATGGAACGTGGTACGAGTACTAATCGAAAATTGCAATTTCTACGATTAGTTTAGTCCGTCAACTAAACATTTTCGTGGCGTTAGTGTCGTAATTTTATAATTTTCGGCGGTGCGAATTTTAAAACGTAATTTTCTAACCTAATCAGAACCTGTATAATTTACTGAGGTGCTAATCAAAGCCCCAACATAAATTACGAGGTGATTTAAGTAGAAGGAACTATTATTTGTCGAGACTTCAGTCTTTGTCACTTCTCACCACCACTTCAGTCTATGGTTCTGATAACTGTTGCCTATTTCAATTGAGGCAGTGTCTATACATTCTGATGTCTATTTGTGACCTTTATTGTAAGCCTGCAAACGAAAATTTATAGGCAAATAGCGAAGAAAACAGATATTTAGCACCTAAAAATAAAATATTAGCAACATATATTTTATTTACAAAACTACGTTGATATTCGCTAGCTTTAAACTAAACGCTAAGAATTTGCATTTAAAAAATAACACTCAAAACAAAATAATTTATTCTGTACAATGTTTGAAATAAAGTTACTAGACGATTTAACTGGTTCTTGTTATAAGGTACTATTGAAAGTTATAATTATGGCAAACTATAACATAATCTTAACTATTGACTATTCAGTATGAATAAGCCATAGGTACTGTTTTGCGATAAAAGTACCTATTGATATGTTGAATTTATAAATAACTATCATAATTTGATACAATTATGTATATTCAAATCCTCGTTTACTGTAATGTACCTCAAAATAAAAATGCATCATTTTAATGAGATATGATAGTTAAAGGATTTGCCATAGTCAATGTATTTTGTACTGGCAACCGCTTATAACACCTATAACACATTTAGCTACACTGTGACAGTCAAATAAAATCTTAAGCCACTACAAGCGAGTGCTGTGTTCTCAATGCAAAATAACCAGACACATGTACAAAAATTTAATAAAATAGTGCATATTCGTCACAAAAATAACATACAATAATATAATGGTCCTGAGTCTCAAACACAATTTTTGTAAAGCTCTTTTTACACGTAATGCTTTTCAAAATGACATCTTCCAGTTTTTGACTGAAAGACTTCATTTCACAAATAACTAAATACATTGAACAGCACAGAAAATAACGCACATTATAAAACGTTACACGAGTTAAAACATAACACTGCAGGGTCAGATTTTAAAACATTGTGACAGATTTTAGACCGCCCAGAACATGCCTAAATTAAAACAAAATCATCTCTCCCCGATCCCCTATAAATGCAAAAAGCCTTCCCGTCTCTGAAAATACCCATTCCTTCCTCTACCATACTAACGCTCGTTGATGGAAATTGCTCGAGTGCATTGCTGCGTGCATCATACATTGACGGTTCGGTTCGGAATGTGTTTCGCGTGTGCGTATCTGAGCCTGCAGTGGGTGGGTGTCGTGGTCACGCTCGCTCACCGGGCGCGGCGCGGTGGTCCAGCCGGAGCGAGGAGGGCGGCCGAGGGTGAGGCGGGGGGAGGGCCTCAGACACTACTAAAGGCGTCTGCGGCGATTCCAGTGGCTTTGTACCTGTGGAAAAACATTATGGCATCATGAAAACATCATTACAGTTCAAATTCAAATTCCATTCCAGTCCGGCCAAAATTATCATCACCATAACGGTTTTTTGTTTACCTGGACCCCGATCTCGTTAACTCTAACGGCTTAGCTAAACTTTAACCAGAACCGCGTTTAATGCACTATCTAGTACTGCGCGCGTGGTATTTCAGCGGTTTTGGTTAAGTCGCTTGAATTGAGCGATCGCGGTTCAGATCGAGGTTTAGACGTACGCGATCTGACTTCTTTGACTATTGTTGTTTAATATTTTGTAAAACCATAATTTTAATACGTATTCCTCTCTACCTTGCTCGCTTGGTTAGAATATTTTAGATCAGTCTAATTTCTCTAACAGTATAAAATTAGGTGAAATTATTTTGCAACTTACCAACAAAGGAGCTTTCAAGCCAACACAGCTTCTGACTGGACCGCGGTGACGCTGATCTGTCGAGGTCCCCGTTCGCGGGTTCGAGTCCCGACACGTAGTGAACGATCGCTGACGTCACCTCCTTGATCGAAGACTGTATCTCCTCAGACGCTCTTGACGATGCCTGCTGCTGCTGGAGTAAGGATGAAGCTAGCCTGGAAGACGGAAAAATGATTCTTAGAACGAGAACTTAAAGGACTAGAATGGAATGGACTTAACGGAAATTAAATTACAGATTTTGCGGAGATAAAATAGTGCTTTGATTTATTGCCATGATGGAATGCAGAATTAATGTACTTACTTTATTGCATACAAACTGAACATGACAGTCAATAGGTCAGATTTAATAACAATTTTTGAATCGCAGTATAAATGTATGTTATCATCAATCTGAACCAATACAGGCGCATTACCAATTATACTATTTTAATAGTCCAAATAGCGCGTGGCAAATAGTCGCATACTTTAATAAAAATAAACCAACCTTTCATGTGGCGTTCTGGGCGTGGAGTTCAGACGCTCCTGACTGCGCCAGCCGAGGTACGGCTGCCGAGCGCTGAAGGAAGACCTGGTGGATGGAGAGCACAGCGGACTGGTGCCCCTGATGCTGCTGCGGGTTGAAGAACAAGGCGACGTCTGCAAACAACATAACATTAAATGAAATAAAGTCGGTTTACTGACGATAGTTGAACGTGACAACGATTGTGCCTCTTTGTCGCTCGTTCCGCGCTCTCGCTTGCACTTCAAGCCTTAAATGGAACGCATCAGCCGCGCGGTAACGCCGCATTGCGTCATGTTTTTTCGTGTGTGCAGCCGGCTCCATCGAATTATAAGACGTTGTCACGTCAAAAACGAAACACCCCCGCCACAAAACCGTTACTTGATCCTTTCTACCACTAGAAAAGAGCTGATAATCTTACAAATGGCTGAAGATATTTTCTTGGATTATAGCTAAGAACACTCTCGATTGTGACACCATGCAAACAAAAAAAACTAGATCAAAATCGGCGCATCCGTTTAGGAGCTACTACGATGCCACAGACAGACGGACAGACAGACAGACACACACGTTAAACTTATAACACCCCTCTTTTACGTCGGGGGTTAAAAATCACTTGTTACAGGCTGTTACAGATGGGCAGGAGATGGATTTTATACCTAACCTAGTTAAAATATAAAAAAATATTTTTGGAACTTGGTGTACTCTTACAATTTTCGCTATACGATCATACATAACAGAATAAACTTAGTATAAAACGCGGCCTTGTTACTTTAAGCAAATTTCTTCCAGGCAACTCTGCTGAGTAGGAAACATTAAACATTAGACACGGGAAGGTGTATGTATAGCATTAAAAAAATACAAATGAATATTTGTTTTATGTGGCAGAGCCTTGTGACCACGACTCGCTGTCACTTTGAACATGGGAGAAGACGGCCTTTCCTTGGCTCTTTGACTTTCACAGAGCTATATGAAAACTATATTAGGTAGGTCATGAGCAAGCTAAGATAATTCGGCTCGAAAAATCTAAGATGCATAAATTAATACGTTCCTCTTCACTTATGAGAGCCGCGCTCTTGGCGGTAGAGTCTACGCTATTCTGTTATTTTCCGTCTTATTCTAAGAATATAATTTAAAAATAATTGCATTGAACTTCAGAAGTTTGCCAAGGTCTTAGAAAGAAAGCATATAATTTAAAAGTCATCTTGCCCTCGTTCACATCATTCATGTATATGATTGTGCAGTGAACAAGAAAATTCCATTGTATGTGTGAACACGATGTTTTTGTACATAGTAATCTTTATGCAAATGTGCTTGGTATTGTTTCCTCAATAACATGAAGTCGATGGGAGCGAACTAAAGAAGGCCGCAATAATTATGCAAAAGAAAAGAAAGTGAATAAACTACTGACTGATAAAATCGAAGGAGTCATTTAACTGTAAAGATATTCGCATATGACAAAGTCTACAGCGCGATAGCAGTTTTTATTTTCTGTCTGTGATGAAGAATTACGTTACTACATAGCTAGCAATACAGAATACAATACCTATATATAACAATGTACATGTCAAAATTACGTCAATTACTCCACTAAGCCACTATAATTATGGAATTTTATTATAATTTATAACCTATAGCATTCTCGTGAATCTTAAGGTAACTAATTTGTCAACCTACAGGTTAGCGATGGCGATTAAGAACACAAAAAAAAAGTGTGTGATACATTGTAACGTGATTATAACGCTTCAAGGAGAGTATTTTTCTCTACTGCCAAATGCGATTTCCTTTGCGATTTCATACCAAATTACGAAAATGCAGCGTTGTTAAAGATTTCCGCTGAATAAATGTGTTAAATCTCAGAATCAGTATGAAAATTTAGACTAAGTTGAGAGTTAAGTGCTTCACCTGAGCTGACATCATAATGGGTCTTGATCGCCAGCTGTTTCTGCGTAAGACAATCATCATCGGAAACAGCATAAAGCTTAAAAATGGTTTGTAAATAAAAACTTCATCATCATCATCATCTCAGCCGAAAGACGTCCACTGCTGGACAAAGGCCATAGGCCAGGAATAAAAACTTACTTGGTTAGAATTAAGGCGGCTAGTGGACCACCGGCCGAAGCTGGTGGTGTGTGGAGATAGCTGCGGCGGCGGAGGCTGCTGAGCGCCGCCGAGGCTGCCCAAAGACGTGGTCTTCGAGTTGAGCCCGCTCCAGCGCGTGGCGGAGGCTGACGCGTCAGACAGCCGTTTGCGCAGCAAGAAGCCCTCGCGGGGCGCCGGCGCATTCTTGTACCTGCAAATTATTCATATTTATACGTTAGTTCTGAACATGGAGTACAGAACCAATGGAGAACGCTTGCGGGGGCGCAAGTTTAACCACTAGTGAATCAGATGTCATTGCGTCAGCCACGCGTCGGCCAATTGCAGCCGGCGCAGCCACGCGTCGGCCAATTGCAGACGGCGCAGATCACCTCTCCCCCCGCGCAAATTGGTGACTTTGTTTCTAAGCAAAAGCGTGCGGACGCGCTCTCCATTGGTTCTGTACTCCATGGTTCTGAACCACGACACACACTTGAGTTACACAAGTATGTTACAGGTGTAAATTATTATACAGACTAGCTTTCCGCCCCGCGGCGTTTCCGCCCGCGTTTACAGTTTTTCTCGTGGGAATCAGGTATTTTCCCGCGGTAGAAGGTAGCCTATATCCATCCCCAGGGTCTAAAACTATTTTCATTTCATTTTATTTCATTTATTCTATCTCTGCCTGTACCAAGTTTCAATCAAATCGGTTCAGTGGTTTTGACGTAAAAGCGTAACAAATAGACAGACAGACATACAGACACGAGTTACTTTTGCATTTAAAATATTAGTAAGTAGGTATAGTAGGGAAGGAGGGATAATGATGCGCGCTGCTGCTTACGTAAGTATTTAGTTCTAAAGCTGCAAATTTCTGTTAGAGTCATAAATGTTATGTTTTACACGAAAGGAGTGGCTAAAAAAATTGATTCATTTTCTGCGATTCATGTTTTTATGAACAGTAGAGTAGGTATTTAGACACATTAGAGCGTTCCTTGAATACCATAACATTCTAAAATGTAGAGTCAATTTAATTTACCGCTTGATACTAAAACAAATAATGTGATTTACGAAAAATAAAAGCACATCTTAAAATTCCCTAAAAGGTTTCTCTTCGCAACATGAAACATTAATAAGAATAAGCAGAAAGAAACAAGACACCCGAAGAATCCTTTTATTTTCCACCTCCATGGAAGTAGGTCATTTACAATCGGATCGTAGCATTGTTAATCAGAACACCGTTCCCCACTTCAGTAAACGACCGTGCAAATATACCGACTTACATACAGAAACAGGAGTAATTAATTTAGTATCGGGTCAAATTAACATGGGTACTGTGGTATCTAGCACAAGTTAGGTCGTATTAGAAAGATTTATGCCTAGTTCAGGTCGTTTAGTAGAATGCCAGTAAAGTAGTATAAAATACTGCGTGGCCGGAGAGAAATGTGCTTACAGACGCCACACAAAATGGTACATTACCTTTAATAAATCTTGACTAGACTTTATGGCATTGGGGATAAAATCCAAGTAAGATTAACCCCTCTTATGTTGTTGAGATAAAAATGCGTTTTGTCATTTCAAAGATAATTTCTAATAAAAGCTGGTTATAGGACTTTTTAAAGGAACAACAATTTCAAGAAAAGGAAAGAGCACATAATAAAAAAAGCATATTAAAATAACCAATATGAAGAAGACTAAAAAGTATCTGTATATCAGAATACTTTGGATGTCTTTACTGTACTAATGAACTAATGATGTACTAATGATAGAATGGAAATTTTGACCCACAAAATAGGCAAGATGAATACAATAGTCATCCCACACACATAAGGCTAGGTCACATACCATACGTCTGGCAGTAATGCAATTAGGACATGTTTAATTACCATAGAGACCCGCCTCTTCCTAGTTGCCTAGGAGCGTGAGAAACTAGATAGATGGATGGATGGATACCGATGTGTTACATAACAGAGGACAAGATAACATCAATCAACGTAATCTTACAGAATGACATTCAACAAGATAGGGCAAAGGAAAAATACATCTATGAAATAATACAGGATATTCAAATTTTAAAGAAACTGAAGCAGAGTTTGAAGTTATATACATACAAAATATCATAATTACAGAGACGAATATAAAAATGGGTCAGGGTTATATCGATCTATGAGTGCAAGGTAAAGGTTGTAAAATTCGGTAGATGGAATTACAAAAAGGAAGGGGAATGTTTTACCCAGCCCAGCAAGGGTAGAATAAATTATGATGATAGATAAACATATTGGGGCAAATAGACGATTAGACTGTTATATGCATATCAAAGGGACAAATCGGATAAAGTACATGTAATTTGATATTGAATGAAAGCACTAAAGATAACTAATAGTTAGTTGAACTAGTGTTGTTTTTTAAACCAATTCAAACTCAAACTCAAACTCAAAATATACTCACACACATATCACACACTCACACACACACCAACACACACACACACACACACACACATATCACACAACACACACAACACATATCACACATATCACCACACACACATCACACATATCGCACATATCTATAAGCACCTAGTTACGTGTAAGTATGTTTAATGTTGATACTGACCATTCCGGTACATTGAGTTTCTGCAAAGACCTTTGGACTCGCAACTCGTGCTCAGAAAGCACGCGATCCGAATTCTTCTGCAACTCGTTCTCGGGAGGCTGTAACAAAATTACATAATCTATAATTTTCTATCAACTGATAAGAGTAATAATCAAATAATAAAAGCACTAAGTCTACCCACCTACATACTTGAAGCCACGACACAACATGTGACTGATATTAAAAAAAGGGTGAGAAGCAGACAGAGAAAAAATATACGCCGAAATATTAAAATAAACTTTATTTTTAAATGCTTACTTACTAAAACGTATAAATATTTAAAAATAAATAATCAATTGAGTAATGAATTATCTAATTAAAGAGAAGTTACACTAGTTACCGATTCGTCTATTGGCGCTAAGCGATAAAACGACGCACAAAAAGGAATGTTCGAAGTAAAATTCTGACGGTCTGAATCACTTTCAAAATTTTCACCATTAAAGTCTTTCATCGATGACGAATCGATCATTCCATTGTTGAGTTTCAAAGTTTGATAGATTTTGTAAATAGCGAAACGGGCGTATTCGGTTTCATCGTCGTCTTGAGTAAAATCTAAAACAATATCGTCGGCGCAATGTGATTGGCCAACAATTTCTTCCTCTGGTTCTATTGATTCATCTCTTTGTAATTCGGCACCCAATCCACAGTTTTCCACAAAGTCTGACCACGAAGGAACGCTCTCTGAGAAGTTAATTTGTGAATCTTCATATTTCTGTGAAGTGCTGCCGTCTATTATTGAAACTTTTGCATCTTCTTCTGTTAAGTATTGAACTCCGTATGGAGTGTCATTCCATGACTCGTAAATCTCAAGATCACTTATGAACGATTTGGAATCAAAACAAACTTTATTTTTCCGCTTGATCGTTGATGTGGTTGGCACTAGGCTTTGACCTTGACAAAGCGGTAGAAATTTTTCTTTTTCAAAATCACCATAATCTGGAACCTCTATGTCATTCAGTTCTTGAGGATACTCTTGAGGTTTAATTATAGTGCAGTTTGTATAGGGATTTTCTCGCAAATCTTCTATTGGTGGCGGCGGCACGTTTTCGATCAAACGTTTGAAAAATGCCTGAATCCTTTCTTCGTTACTGTTATTGTTATGTAACTTTTCCTCGGAAGCAGAGAGTTTGGTAGCATTTTCCACTAGATATGTTAGTTTCTTTGAACCGTTAAGTGAAGTGTTGCTATTAGCTGATTTTAAACTGCATGTAGAGAGACGTTTCTTCTCGTCAAATTTTCTAATACACACTTTCGATTTCCACTGTCTGTGTTTGCACAGAAATCCGCTGAGACTCACTGAGTTCTCATCTTCAGATTCACTTCTTGGTATATCAGGATATTGGGCGTAGTAGTGATCTCTTGATAGAGGCTTCACGTAGATATGTTCTGGTTTGACCTCTTCAAAAGGTTCCAATTCTTCGGTAAACCAAATACTGTCCAAACAGTACCAAAAGCCGTTTCTCGAAAGGACTTCTTCGGTGGTCAACAGTACGATGGACACCATTTTTGAATAGATCTGATGTTACTAGTGCAACACTCTGAGCGCAAATGGTGCTCTTACAGTTTGCTATAATAATATAAATTTGCAAAGAGTAAATATTTTAATGTTTGTTTTGTGAATATCCAAGTTCTTATTTAACTAATTAGGCTTAATTCGTCCTATAACAACAAAATCTAAATAAAGTACACAAATTACTTCTAATTTGTTAAAGATTTTGAGATAACAATACTAATCACCTGTCATTAGTCATATTTGGCAAAACAAATATTACAATGTTGTAATTAGCAGATTAATCGATTAAAGGTTTTGTTTTTGTAAATTTTCTAAGAATGTCGGTAAAGTAAATCGCTGAAGTTTTAGACAAGTGTGGTTTACTTGAGGGGTTTTAGACTTACCCTGACGTCTGAAGAAGCGAGCAACGCACATGGGCCCAGAAGTCCTACGCTTTCCCAGCAAGTCATGTCCACAAGCAAACGCGTCGCGAAACTTGCGCTGCGTCCGCTGCACCCTACGCGCGCATACTGATACTATCGCACCGAGTTGCACCAGTGACTCCGTGATCCCACATTACGTAAGTTCTCCAATCACATAATACTTAACCGTTTCCTTTAAAACAAACAAAGCGTCTACACACAAAGCGAGGGCTCTTCAGAGAAAGTGAAAGAAGCAAGCTGCAATATCGAAGCGGAAAGCGTTTGCCAATCAAATCAGCATAACGTTGTCTATTGAACGTGAAAATCCAATTACAAGGCTGAACCGGAGCGACCGTGGGGCTTCGGAGCTTAAGGTCGCTCTTCGAGCTGGGGGCTGCGTTGGGGCCGGATCGGGCATGCGGCCTGGTGGGGTCACACGCGGGCCACTGCGGCACTCCGCATCGTGTGCATGCGGGAGCACACGCTGCGCCGCCCTCTCCCGCCAGACTGAGGCGCGGCGCGTGGCCTTGGACCACGCGCATGCGTAGTACATGCGCCCTTACTACTGTCTCTGGCACAACAATGTGACCATTGTCGCTCGCCTCTTCATGTCTTTTCTTTGGAATTCGCAAGTGCTGCACTGAGGGTCTTATTAGGCATGAGGACTTGAGGACATCTCTGCAAGTTGAATGGCGAGACGTCTGCCAAATAGAGCAATTCACCCTACTATGTAGCGGCCACAGTTTAAAGTATAGGTACTGTGACTACAGCGAACTAAGAATTCTTGAAGGTATTCAAGGGTCAGCCGTAATCGTCGGACATTCAAGTTTGAATCCATGAGTAGGTGTGGCATTGCGTGACATAACAGAGTTTGACCTTACCTCTATGATTTAATATTAGATAAGTTTAAAGGGCCTACAGACCTACACTACACCTTTAAGTTTAATAGGCCATGCTAAAATACTTCCATCCTATTTATAAGTAGTGAATTACGATTATATTTTCTGGTTCTTTACACCATTCTATCAAAGTTCTATCAATTCAGTTCAATATATAAAGATTCTATTAATCATCATCCATCACTCATCCATCAAATTTATTGACGATTCACGTCAGCAGGCAACTGACTTTGACATTGGCAAAAAAGTTCACG
This sequence comes from Teleiodes luculella, assembly GCA_948473455.1. NCBI lineage: Eukaryota > Metazoa > Arthropoda > Insecta > Lepidoptera > Gelechiidae > Teleiodes > Teleiodes luculella. Next base: position 3,718,559 of record OX419585.1, read on the forward strand.
CACCATAAACTAAATCTATTACCCAACCTATTACACTCTGCTTCTTTTAGGTTAAAGTATAACAAGATGAAATGATTGAGGTCATGGCCGGCCCGTTAGCAACAGGTGATATAATATCGTTCATGTCAAGATTTTCACAGATCATTCACTATATCTAAACGGTGGCAGGAGCCTCAGTCAAGGTTAAGAATGAAGCAAATCTTACTACAACAGAGAAATGAGTCAAGATTAATGAAGCCAATAAAACAAACTATCATAAAGAAAGTTCTGCGATTGTACATGCAAGGCTTGTGCCAGTCCCTAAGGGTCTAATATCCTTAATATATTAAGATATTCCGTTTTATGGGACGCAACGCGCCGGGACGTCAGGAATGTGTACCGTGACCTGGATACTACAATGTACATATGAGAAAGACTAAAAAGTAAGGCTGTACTACCACAGAGACATAGTACTACTGTATCCATAACAATCTTAGTACCTGATGATAGAGATCATCAAAAACTCAAATAAATCTCATAAGTCCACGATTGTATGTTGCGCTCGTTATAATGCATTTCTAATACCAAAACGTGTAGCTAGGTCAATAGGGAACATTTTCCGCATTATAGATTTTATTTACAAAAATAGAAATAAATTTCACTCTCATAAAGACAGGACAGCATTAACATCACCACGTCAGATGCAAATCAAAATTGTTCTAAAACCCTATTACTCCAAACAACCTTTCTGAATAAAATATAGGAAATGTTCGAGTAGGTACATTACAGGCGTATTCTATACCCTTTTCATATTGACATGAGACTCGGCAACAAGGGGTAATAAAATGATGGGCCTTAATGGAAACATGCGTATCCAATATTGAAAGATGGAGTTGTTGTCCTACGAGCATCGATTTCGTAAGGGTAAGGTAAACCTTATCAAGTTACACGCAAACATCAAATTGGGGTAGCTTCAAAATATAAATCACATTATGAAGCATATTATTTTAATTTTGAAGGCGACTCAACTTTTCCACTATCAGTTCAGAGATTTCTATTGTTTTATACCACATAAATATGGTAGATACGAGTTTGTGTTCCTGTACGTAGAGATAGGCATTAGGTTTAAGTTAAATCGAAACGATTAAATTGCGTTTCTGTCTAAAAATTCTTCTAAAAAAGATCTTTTATATTTACAAGTGTCTCCTCGAATACATTAAAGAAAAGGGCACAAAGCATTTTTCAGAGACGCTTGATATCTGTCAACCTTCGTCAGTGTTCTCGACACTTTTCGAGGAGTGTAAATAGTCCTTTTTAATGGCTATTGACTTATACAAAAAGACCGTTTAAACGACATTAAATTTTATATAAAAACTGAGTCAGTGTGCAAGAAAAACAAGAAAATGTACACAGGAAAAGCAGAGTTGGTCTGTTTATAACAGGGGTCAGTTTAGACAGACAGGGTTCAGATTAAAAGGTAACAATTTTTATTAACCTTTCTTTTCTTCCCCTAATCAATAGTAATAAACTGGGGCAATAAGGGGAACGCGTTGACATTAAGAAGGCTCTCGTTTCTGGAGGGTATAATGACAAATTTCAACACAAATACGAGAACCAATAAACAGACATGCCGCCGGTATTTCAATAACAGAGATTTTCCAAGAAATAATCATAACTCGGGAAAGGTAAGAAATACTCGTAAAATGGCGTATGGAATTCAAACATTGCTTTTGTTAGGTAAAAGAGAAAATTCTAAGTTTCCCACGTTTATTTTATATAATATGTAGGTTAGGAAGGTGATAACAATACATTGTTCTGTAATACTTTTGTAACGTTCAATTGACGTTTGATATCTACGGTGCTTAGCGAGGACTTGAAGACGGACGGTGTACATTTATTAATTACCTGACAATAGAGTTTGGTAAACTACTGACGATCATCGTCGGAAATACTAGGCGGAGGTTAAACATGTTGGCCAAAATTAGTGTTTGACAAAATTCTTCGTTGGAAATTTTGTATTTTGGACATCAGTCCCGCAAAAAATATTTTTGTATCTGTAATGTCGACCACCTGCCTCTAGCGAAGCCCACAATAATTGCATAGAAATAAGCTTCCTTTAGTATCAAATATCCACCCACAGCTATTTGTGTATTATTTTCAAGTAAGGATAATAATCTATAATAACCATTTTTGTAATTGCCTTTCATCTGATATTATGCACGAAGTAATAGACAACAAGCAGATTGTATCCGCATATTGACAATATTGTTTACCCATAAAGTTATTACCTAACAAACGTGTCAACTGGTGACACAATTACTACCAGGCTATCAGAAGTTGCGCACAGTTGCCAATTAGACGCGCGAGTAACAATGCCCATTAGAGTCCAGGCGCAAATTGTTGTCATTAACGCCAGCGGTGCATGCGGCAACAAGGTTCTGAGTCTGACGTATGTGTAACAGGGATATGGGTACGGGATACTCGTAGGGGAAAAGCTGGAAAGCCTTGGGAGATATTTGATATTGTTGAGAAAACTAGAGCTAAGTTTTTTAAGCCTTGCTAAGGCTACGGGAAATATTGACTACAATTTTTAAACATAAAATATTAATTACGCGTATCGGAAAATTATTCTGTTACTTTTAGAAAAGGGAAATAAGAAAGGAACTGATTATCTAACAATGAAATGTAAACAGGATGAAGCATCAATTTCTTATTTGTTTTGCCTAAAGAACAAGGGATTAAATCTAACAAGACAAAATAAAAAGAGTAGTTTTTGAAACTTAATAATGTTATTTATTACACGGATAGTTTTCCTTAGTATTAAAGTTACAGAACAAAATTGAAGTGCTTTTTTTTAATTGACTTACCTACGCTTGTGTCGAAAATGTACGACCAATCAAGCTTCACCGGACTTGAAATTAGAGTGTAATTTAGTTTCGGTGTTCATTAGCTGATTCCTCTTGTTCCTATTTATTCAAGGGATATGATCAAAATTAAACTGGGTTTCAAATTTTAAGGCAGATCCTTATTTTCTAGAATACCCCTGATCTCATTCAACTAAATTCTAACATTGCCATCCTGGAAGTTGAACATGCTAACAATGGACATCCATGGATCAAATAGATTCTAAAAATCTTTCTTCGAATAAAAATAATTAAAATTTCACTTTTGCTAAGCATACTTTTAACATAATATAAAAAACACAAGTAGAAAGGATAATTAAGATATTATCAAAAAATTAAACACCAAAAATGTGTTCAGTATTTATGAATCTAAAACCGGCACTTAAGAGAAACACAATTTAGAGGGATCATAATTAACACTATTTTGAATGAGCGGTCCCACGTCGCAACCCTGCGGTACGCCACTGCTGCGGTTAGGCGAACTGTGACCCAACCGTTGTCATTGAGATATGAAATTTATCCGGGTCCCTATTATCATAACAGCGAAAACGAAAGTTGTTATACAGATTTCACAGATTTGTTAAATTGTTATTTCAATTCAACTAAAGTGTTTAGTGTGGGTTTTGAGGTTAATCTACGTCACAAACTCTGGCGTCAGAACTATTGACCCACCTAACTTAACCACAGAATATATAACTACTACGTGCTAATACACCAGAAGTATACTCGTAAAATAGTACTATTGGTATTTAGTTTTAGAACTTCTTCCATAATTTCTCGCTATTATTAACGACATGAAGCTTTTTTATCAAGTCCGGTGAAGCTTGATTGGTCGTACTTTTTCGACACAAAAATAGGTCGATTAAAAAAAAAACGAAGCTTTTCATTTAACACATGTGAATAAAAACCATTTATTTATTCATCATAGGCTAATTATAACCGCATCAGCAACTTCTTTAAGTAATCAACATTTCTAGCAGAAGGATAGTCAGTCAAATAATTTAAAAACAACCTAAACTTTTGAGTAGTACTAGTACAAAAAATAACTTTATTATGTTGCAGTTAAACTCTATAATAAACTGCTGTAGAATCCTCCAAATGACCTTTGAAAGAATCTATATTTACGAGTATTTAAAGCATCTATCTATATATAGGAAAATTACGATCAACCAACATGTTTATCAGAGGCATCGTCCCTCTTATCGGCAATTTTCAGTTCTTACACTCGGGTAGGCTGGCGTGGCTCCAACGTACGTATATGTATCTATACATTCATTGTTACAATATAACACTGATTGTATGCACTTTTGAATGTGTAATTATTACGTTTTATAGTTTCATTATGATTAAATGAATTTAATAATTAATTGCATTGCTTCTTAGCACAAATGATACGCAAATACACAATGTATTGACTAATTATATTCCAACGGAAGTTATAATTGCTCTCGCTTTAATGCATAAATTAAGACATTTAATTAATATTCGATCTTTATGACATCGTTAAATTCTGAAAACTTGTGTCGGTCGTCTAGTTAAAAAGCTGAAAAATCGAACTACTGTATACTCAATATTTAACATTTATAGTAACAACGTCAGCCTTTTGACAAAAGCCTTAGGTTACTTGAGGTTTGGTCGCATAAAAAAGTAAAAAAGTCAAAAAGAAGTTAAATTTTCTGTCGCATCTGAACAGTTCTTTCTTTTCTGGCTTCGCTCCAATTTCGAGCCACCGTCCGATGCACTTTTAACATTTCTTTAAATTCATTACTTTGTTGACAGCCATTTGAGACATTCAAGCATAAACAACAAAATCAACGAATACATAAAGTAAGTAAGTAAAATGTTGTATTCTTGCAAATAAAGACATTTTATTTTATTTGATTTGTAAATGTTTTTGTACAAATATAATCAAACTCAGAAGAATTAGCGAGACATTTGAGATTCGTAGCGAATTGGACGGAAAATCACACTGATTGAATTTAGATGGATTCTGAAGACGACGTTGACGAATCACTCTCGCAGCCCCGCTGTGAAGCTGTAATGTTATCTAATAGGACTGATTCACGTAACTGCATTTACTGTTGCCTTTTATTTGCCGACAGCTTTTATTACGTCATCAAGTGCTCTTACATTTCAAATGTATTTTTTCGAGGTATAGTCCAATAACATTTATCTACTTATTATGCCTTTTCTACCAGCATTACTAATAACGGAATACTTATATTATAAACGCGAAAATTTATGAGGGGCTTGAGGGGATACATGAATGTGTATGGATGGATGTTTGTTACTCTTTCACGCCAAAACTACTAAATGGATTTTAATTAAACTTTACAATAATACAGCTTATACATCTGAATATCATATAGGTTACCTTTTACCGCGGGAAAATTCCTCATTCCTACGGAAAAAAACTGTTAGCGCGGGAGGAGCCGTAGGGCTGAAAGCTAGTATCGCTATAATGCCTACTTTTTCTTATCATTAACCCCCTTACAGACTATTAAGACTTGCATGCAGCTTATCTATATGCCAAGATAACGAGTGCACCTTGTTTCCGAGGTCCAATTTGACTGATAAATGTTTTATGGCTTATTTTTTGCAAAACTCTTGCATTGTTTGCAAAGTATGCGCTGATTAAAGTTCTTATAAATGTAGGTAGATTTTTCAGAGCAACGATGGTATCTATTTATAAATTTTCTATATAGCTTTGCATCATCAAGCTAGTAGGAGTGTGGGACTGTGGGGTCATAGCTTTCCACTCGGGAGATGCTGATGCAGCTTTTATTTTCGAAAAGGCATAAAGAAATTCACCTTTAGGCGAGCTTGGTCAATTTCTCAGATAGTGAATGTATTTATTGTGTTCAACAGCTTTTTTTTCTGCTTTTATATACCTACCATGTCAATATTTTCTTCCCTTTTATGTTTTGTTTATCTTCACTCACAAACAAGCTTTCATTTCTTCGTAGGAGTGTGCGTGCAGGTTTCCTTACGATATTTTCCTTAACCGTATAAACGGTTTATTCGAATAATATTGCACTATATCAGCGTGGTTAACTAAGATCAGCGTAGGCTCAAACCTCTCGGCACGAATTTATATAGCTTTATATAGAGACCTAATGACGTAATAGCAAGTTTCCCGACAGGTTCTATTAGGTATTTGAAGGAAGCATTCATAAAAGAAGGACTGGATGGAAACAGCTGTTTCCACCATTATCAAGCAACTATCAAATATGGCTCTCCACAGCAATCACTCATCGTTATCTGGTGGTTAGGCTATGGTCGACAAATGGATCTATCTGTCGGGACCAATTTAATCCAATTGGTGAGCGTTGGCCCTGCTGCATCCACTTACGTAGATTGGTTGCTAGCCACTGGCCGGCGGACGAGGTGATGCTTTTAATAAACTTTTGTTTCATGCTTTTCCTAGAAAGAGTATTTTAGTGGCGTATCAGAGTAGTATTGGATGAAATGTGGCTGTTTCTGCTCGTTTGTTCCGCTTTAAAACATAAACGTGACAGTAAAAATTATTCCACGGGAAAGTAGACGCGGTTTTAGTGAAAAATACTCCAAATCTATAGTTACATTATTTTAAAATCACGGATACTTGTGAAATTCTAATTAAAGGAAAAAATATTGAAATTGACGTGTTTTAAATAGGTTAAACGAAACGAAAATCTAAGAGACAAGCAAAAATCAAAACATAATCTTATTTAATAAACGTATATTACGTAAATCATATAAAAAGCAGATTAAAAAGTTAACGATCCCGTCTGTCGTCTCACAGTAGACCATTAAAAGTTTACTGTAAACATTGTCTCGCCTTCGATTAAGGGTGCGAGCTTCCGACTACATGCTTGGGGACATTGTAAACGACTGACGATTACACTGCTTCTCTACTAAACAAACTTTTCTTTGATTTCTATTTACAAAGCAATGTATATCAAAGCTTAAACAGTGGAGTTAAGTGTTAATGCCTTGGTTACACGGTGCGAGCGAGCTGGCATGCAAGCTGACCTAGTCAGTTAATGGGCTCAATTCTGCCGTTCTAAAATCTCTAAATTTAAGTTGTTGGTCTCTTTCATTCATATGGAAACCAAAAAGTATGGGGAGATGAATGAATTTAATTTTGAATAAATGATATTTAAAATAAGCAGCGCAGCTTTGACAGCTGCATCATACAGCTTAATTTAGTCGGAATGTTTTTAAATTCCTGCTAAATTATGCGTAATATCGATGATTGACGTGTCTAAATGTAGGTTGGCAATCACCTGTCCCTTTTCGTTCTTAAGAACATGAAAGGGACATAAATGTTTCTTAAATTTAAGTTAGAGCGTCATATCTAGTATCGGGGCCACTGAAGTATTAATTACTGAGGTGCTGCTACTGTTGTGTTATGCGAGTACACAGGCACAGTAGCTGTCTACTGTCACACCAGCAGCTCGCATTGTGTAACCTATCCTTAACTGAGTAGCTCAGCTCGCATGCCAGCTCGCACCGTGTAACCAACTCATAAGTATGCATGCTTTTTAACGCAATAGACGAAAATAAACTGTACGAAGACGTTTATAGCTAAGAGCAATGCGGTAGGTAAGTGGAGAATGTTGAAACATAATCGCATGCAGCCCCTAATAGGATGAAAATGAAAACAAAACTACTAAGAACGCAATGACAAATGAATGGTTGTACTATGCATATGGACGAAGATGAGATATAAAAACGGAGAAGTATTCGTGATGAAAGATATTCTGCGAAAGTTAAGTTGTTGTCGACGAGCAAATTATCGCCGAGGAAAAAACTTTATCAGTAACTTCGTGCCCTCTTTATAGCATTTTCTTTGGGCAAGACCAGCAGAACTGAGTTCATTTAGTATTAAACCGAGGTACTACTGTATACTGGCTGCTTTTTTACTGGCAGCCTACTTGCGCATTTCCTTGATTCTGTTTGATAAAAATATAATTACTTCATATTCTAGATAGACATCCAAGGAACATTCGACGGGGAAGAAGCAAATACTGCTATCTTCCATTTAGGTCTGTGTAAGATAGGAGTAGGTAGGTATTTGCTTCTTTCCCGTCAAATATACCCTATGACATTTCGCCACGGCCCGTGCCGTTGGTCGGACGAAGACACCCAATTTCTAGCAACAGTACAGAAAATAATTGAAATAAACGTAGCAAGAAAAGGAACTATTAACTATTAACTATAGCCGATGTCATTACAAAACGTAATTTTGGACAGTTACTCGTAGTAAAAAGCCCAAAGACATTGGAGCCGCGCTTCGGCTTCAATCTCTTTGAAACAGCTAAACAGCGCTCTCATCTATTGACTGGCTGTACTAACCATATCAATTTGATATTTATGTTTCTGGCCTTTGTCCATAGACAACCATGCTATAACTTATTAAACCTATGACTGTACCTGAGAACTGTACCATCAATTTTGATGAGTATATTCTAAAAGCAGTAAAGTTTACCCTATTTACTAAAATAAATGGCTAAACAATTACGGGTATGACTCACGTAAGTAAAACCCGATATATTTATTTATAGTTAAGTTTATTACTGCGTTCTCTTTAAGCCGGGCTGAAATATGGCCGACTATAAAAACAGGGACGTGGTATTTACAGATATTTCTGGAAATATCTGGATAAATGCATTTCTTGGCAACCTGGACACTGGACATCGAAAGCAATGCAATTTATAAACATTCACGGTGTGATTTCGCAAAAGATTGTCTGAGGTGTTTTAGTTTTACTTTACAAACGGCAAAGTAAGAAAATATCTCAGTGCAAAAATATTGCAAGAGATTTTCCACGCCTCGATCCAATTTCCCGCAGGAAATCCTATCTTCCATTGTAAATAATGACACAAAGCGCTCAACTATCCTATAAATTACCGCCAGTTCTCTGTACATATCACCCCTATAAGTTTCAAAGGAGCAGGATTCAGGTCCTTTGAAAGGTCTGAAAGCGTAGGAGGCTAGCAGAGGCAGGGATGAATGGCTAATGCCTGCAGGCTATCAAAGTGTAGCCTTTCAGCCAGAGCTCACCCCGTCCTAGTTTCCAGGAAATGATATTTTAGTTGAATATATTCTCTAGTTCTTTTTCAAAGGATATAAAATATTTTCAGACTGAAACTACTGAATTACAGTCCATCAAGGATTTTAATGAATTTGGCTCACTATCAACATCCTATATATCTATACTATAATAAAACTGAAGAATCGGCGTGTCTGTACGTTGTTTTGTTTGTCAAAAAGCTGATTGTAGGTGATAAAAGGAGTATAGCTGAACACAAAAATACAAGTTTTGAGAAAATTTACCGTCTGTCTGTCTGTCTGTTTGTACACGCTAATCTCTGGAACTACTGGTCGAATTTTAATGAAACTTTACAATAATATAGCTTATACATCAGAATAACACATAGGCTACTTTTTACCGCGGGAAAATACTTTCCCACCGGAAAACCTGTTAACGCGGGCGGAGCCGTGGGGCGGAAAGCTAGTACTATATTAAAACTGAAGAATTGGCCGGTACATTGTGTTTTTTTTTAAACTGATTGTAGGTGATAAAGGGAGTGTAGCGAAACATAAAAATACAAGTTCTGAAAAAAAAAAATGTATGTCTGTCTGTCAGTTGAAATAAAAAAATCTAGATTGTTCTATTTCACTTGATCTGACATCCCCTGACCCAGTTTTTTTTTCTATGTATATAGGTAGAGACATTCAACCTCTAAAGTTTTATTATACCTATAGATGTTTTTAATAGCTATCATAATTATTCATTAAACAGATGTATGGTATTTCAACAGTTTAATACATGCCTAGACAACACGAATAACCAATAAATAAATAATGGTTCGGTTTGTCATGTCTACCAACTGTCGCACAACTAACCATCTGACTAATGGAATTAAAGAGCACTTAGTTACGTTCAACACGTTTACTGCTTATTTCATACGACTTTTATATTGTCATAAGTTTCGATTTACTTTGGCTTTTCTGATCATCAGGAGAAGTATTTGGTGCAACTTCCAGACACAAAAAGGAAAAATTCTAATTAATTTCCTTCGCGCATGGTGGTATGTTATATATTAGTGATATTATTTTATATAAGTACTAGCTGTCCGCCCACGGCTACGCCCGCGTTGTTTTTTTTTTACTTGTTTTTTTTTTTTTTTTTTGGGGATGAAAAATAGATGTTGGCCGATTCTCAGACCTACTGAATACGCTCACAAAATTTCATGAGAATCGGTCTAGCCGTTTCGGAGGAGTATGGAATCGAACACTGTGACACGAGAATTTTATATATAAGATCTACGTATTATTATTTAGTTAATGTTAAGTATTTTATGTAAATACTATTTGTATGTAATTTATCTTATACATACTATTATTTACGCCGCCAATCCGCAATGCACTATTCCATTCAAACGATTTTCTTAAACTTAATTTCCTGATAGAGATTGCTACCTTAGCAATAAGGCCGCCTGTTGACTCAACTTTGTTTATGTACTGTATTATTTATATGTTTTCTGTTTTGGTGTCATTGAAGTATATTTGTATTGTATTGTATTGTGGTATACTACGAAACCGTAGCGTAGCGCGTAGCAATTATTTTGCTACGAAGCACCTCAGCAGTGAAGGTATTCAATTTAATCCAATATGCTCCGCGTTTTAAACATGGCGCATAAAATAAGTACTTATTATAAAATAATATTATAATAACGATAAAGTTTTGAAATAAGTACCTACAGCCTTGGCCTCGTGGCATCTCTTTTGGGCTGTGAAATTCGAGGCCACGAATTTATTGAAAACAAATATAATTTAACCTTCCTTGCGTACACTTAGTTACCGAAGCTTTAATAATTTTAAAAATAGTTTAAATGCCTGTAAAATGCCGGCATATTGTTTCATATTACTTTAATCGCCTGCTAAAACTGCCTTGGAAATAACTCGTATTAATTTTAGTGCTTTTCATTACTTCGACAGCCTCGTAGACCAGTTGGTAGCACGTCTGCCTACGAAGCACAAGGTCGCGGGTTCGAATCCCGCCCAGGGCAAACAATCGTGTGATGAACACTTGTGTTTGCCTTGTCTCTGGATGTTGTAGATTTGTATATGTATGTATATCAGCTGTCTAACACCCATAGCACAGACTCTGTCTAGTTTGGGGTCAGATGGCCGTGTGTGACATTTCCCACATATTTATTTATTTTATGAGAAGTAGATATCTAGTTTTATAGTTTTGTTAGCTCTTTAATGATGAAAGCGTGATCTTATTCAATGTAGGTCATTGTAGATATTTATATTACTAGTACCGGTTCAAAGACAACGTAGGTTTGACTTCGTAATACAATCGTAGGTGGGTAGCTTACCTGGTTTGTAGCTTTAATGTATAATAGGTATCACCAGTATGACGATTAATATTTACCTGTAACAAGAAAATATAAATAAGTAATTATAAACACAAAAACAACGAAAAATATTATTATAATCTAACTCAGTGGACCTAAGATGTACTTACATATAATGGATTAAATGTACCTACCAACTTTGTGAGTTGTAAAATTGACATTGTTATGTATTATAGTAATGAAATACTTAGTAATAAAGTTTTTATCTATCTATCTTATTAATATTTGATACAAGCGCGGATTTAAACTGTAGATTTATTTGTAAGTAACTTTAAGTTTTACAACGTAACTTAAATAAATGTACACTTTTAAATTCAACTCAAACTTAGCCACAGTAAGTTAAAACTCGAAATTTCCCGACTTTACCGACTAAACTTAACTCTTATCAAGAGGGGTGAGTCGGTTCGACAAGCGGTTCTTGTACTAACTCGCCCCTAACTTGACTAACTTTTCTTGTAATTAAACGAAGTTGAAACGGTAGAGTATCACGCCTGAAAGTAAAATTATTCCAGTAGGTACTTGAGCATTTCAAGTAATTTTTGATATTCAGAACTTTGCTGTTCAACCTAGATGTGGTAGACCAGGTTGGTGCTTTCCGGCTAGCTATAGGCCAGCATATGCGGTTGGACATTCACACTACGAAATTCACCCCTACCGCTACGGAATACGGGCGCTCTCAAGGTCTACATGTCCAGCCGCATGTGCTGGCTTCTGTACCTAACGACCCGACCGACCCTACAGATTTCACTGACTCGTCCTAGTTAGACTCAAACGGGAAGTAGCATACTTCCCGGGATATTCCCGGGAACGGTTACACATCACTAGTGTAGTAACCCTAATGTGGGAAAATCACCACCATTGCGCACTGCAGTGTTACAAACAGTTTTCGCAATACTTTGCTACAAATTCGCAACGCAAAGCGCGTAGGCAGCCCTAACCTCTTTAAATTAAGTTTAAAATTCATTACTCGCACAAAAGCGAGTTACGCAATAAAATTAAGAAACAGAAGAGCAATGTAAAGCACATTGTGATTGTATTAAATAAATGTTGCTATAGTACTACTTGTTTGTTTGAACTGTACTCGCCCACAATACACCTGCACTTGTATCAAATCAACTCGTGCGCATTTAACATTGCGATTTACGATATTTATTCCCCTCGGCAAAGTTTATAAGCAGCATTGCTAAATTTGTTAATAATATTCATTTGGGTCGGTACCGAAATAAGATGAAAGGAGTTCTTTGTAGCCAACTGTTGTTTATATACAGTCGTAATGTACGGAAAATTATGTACTAGAGGAGCGACTAAATATAAATTTGAATGTATTAAGCATTAATGTTTGTAATATTGAATGTATTTATCATAAAAAGTAGAAACTATGTTTTGTTTTTTTTTTCTATTCTATTCTGTTCTTCTTAATCGTTTAACATTGAAATTATCTTGCATAAAAAATAAATGAAATAAAAATACACCACTTAATGGGTACATACACAATTTATGTAAAATGATGAACACGATTTATTTTGAGAATGGTAGGTAGTAGGAAAAGAGTTAAATACAAAATTCAAGGTTTTAGTAAAAAGTTATAAAATACATATTTTTAATACAATTTATTCAAGCCTAATTTGTGAGTGACTGAATTTTAAAATCTGTAAAAAAATGCAATGGGTATTTATTTAATAATATCACATATTATTCGTTTACGACTTTAGATGTATAAAACTCAAATGAATAAGAGACTACACTAGAGATCTCAAAGCAAGTCCATATAGTCCCGGCTTAGCCAGTGTTAGCTCATCAAGCAGCCGATTGTGAAACAGTGATAAGTATGATAAGAGCACAGTGAACAAAGCCTGCGCGGGAGTTATCTCAACGATCCAGAACCCCCACGACGATCTACACATTCCTCGGACTAGATTTCTGGGTGACGTCACGATTTTTCAAGTCTACACTCGCCATATTGTCCGAAGGAAGAACGGCAAATTTTATTGCATTTGCTTCCTGACTAATCATTTTATGGATATTTTGATTCGCTTGATTTTTAAACCTTTATTGACTTTTGTCGTAGTACTATTTCATTTTTGATTCTGATCTTCTGGAAAATCGACCTGAAAGACTAATATAATTTATTTTTTCATTGTTAGAGTTATTTCTAAAAATAAATGACATTCATCGAGCCGTTGTTGTTGAGTTTGGTATTGAGACTTCACAAATAAATGCGCGTCACACTTTGCACGATCTTCAAAAGTCCTGTACAAGGAAATTAGAATTAGTAAAAACCTTTACAATGACTGTACCAATAAAAACATCATTATTATTATATTAAGTTTTGAGTAATGTCATATAAGAGTCTTCACTTCGAATAGTACAAAAGTGTTTCGTGCATGTATTTGTGCCGAAAGTCAAAAATGAAAACCGTAATCCTTGATATACAAAGGAATATGCAAAAAAAGATTTTAACAACTCCTGCTATTACAGATCAGGGTCGCAAAATAAAACGCGGTCCTAAACTGTTTAGTGCAAGTGATTCTTGATGATTAAGTACTCAAATTCTGAACATACACTAGCATTTGCACTAAGCTAACTGAATATAGGCCTTAAGTGATATTGCTAAGTTGCAAAGTCACAATCTTTATGTTAAGCTGCCTAGATTGAAGTGTTCTTTGGTAACAATTTATGGCTTTCAATACACAGACAGGAAGATAATGGAAACGTCTTTCAAAGCCCGGGTATCCTCTATTCGTCGATCATCATGGATTGATATATTATATTATCGACGCAACCCCAAACCACCCAAACGCTCCGCAACGCATAAATCATGCAACAGGACTTTGGGACGCGATTCTGTTATAAGTACGCCATTGTCTTCCTCTTTGCATTACATATCGTGTCTTATTAAAACTGGTTCAGACGTCTTTAGGCGAGCTTGGTCAATTTCTCAGATAGTCAATTTAGAGGCACGTCATATTCTTTGTACGACGGATATAGTACAGTCAGATACAGATAAATCTGGTACATCCCAGCCCGGTAGTAAGAAAGTTCAAATTTTCTTTGCAGCTGACATTTTACGGTACTTCTCTTGCAGCACCCACAGAGAAACTCTTTTGAATCAACCCAATTCGGGAAACACACGATAAGGACATACCTAGTAATAAAACAATATGTTTTTCTACAAAGCTAGTTGGCTCCATAAAAGATTTAGTTTATAGCTTTCTCATACTGTCGCTATTGTGTTTTCCACTCCGTTAAAGCATGGGCAATTAAAGGCGGTTGTATTTTATGAGGTGCCTAATCTAGTAGTGTAATAAAAGGTTATATCATGGTTTTATCTATTTTAGGAATTATATTAGATAAACGCTGTTTTTGACTCTAGACTACAGTACTACAGATCTACTTTTGGTCTGTGTTTGTCACATTTTAACTTATGTTTAACGCTTTGGCATTGATTTTCAGTTTTTTGCGGCATATCTGTTCCATATTCTATATAGTTACTTAGTTAGTTTTATTATAAATTCTTTCCACATTCTTCTTTTATACCTACAGTGTTTTTTCAAAGTAACGCAAGAGCGTGCAAAGAAGTCTTATCTGCATCATCCAAAGAAGTACTCTATCTTTTGTAGTAAAAAAGTAGAGCTAAGTAGTCAATGTACGTCAAACGATCAAACCGCGCCTGTGATCTCCGGTAGCGGTTGAAAATCGGCTCCTCGCTTACGTTTGAAGAGCTTTCAACCGGAAACCGCTACCAGCTATAAATACTACATTACAGAACGCCACGTGTGAGTCGTGAGCTACTCGATATTAACCCCACAGACATAAAGGGAAGCAGAGCATCACTACATAGTATAAAACAAAATCGCTTTCTCTGTCCCTATGTCCCTATGTATGCTTAAATCTTTAAAACTACGCAACGGATTTTGATGCGGTTTTTTTAATAGATAGAGTGATTCAAGAGGAAGGTTTATATGTATAATACATGCATAATATACTTAAGGATAACCCACAATAACCACTTTCCCGTGCGGAGGCGGGGCGGGTCGCTAGTTATTGTATAATACAAAGAATGCCGCGTGGCATGAATTTCCACTACGCTACGTAAGTATTGTTTGTTTGTTTTTCTTTAACTTAATTGGTAACATTTAGAACAAAAATAGTAAAGTGCTATACTTATGAATGTGAAAGAGTACTTCAGTATACAAACACCCGCAATAACTGTTTATAAATATATTAATTTGGCAATTCAAAAATAAGCTACGAGTGAAAAGTTGCCACGCGTTCTAGGTATGTAATGTTTGGTCTGCTTCCCTTTGTATGTCTGTGATTAACTTAACACTACACTTCTCTAAACAAAGAAATGGTGGTGGAATTGGGTTGGCATTTTCGAGAAATTAGAAAACGTGGAGTCTTTTTGTTACCCGCCTGCGCAAACTTGCGGAGTCTTTTGAGTCGTTTTGTTACCCTACTACGCGAAGCAAAAAAGGAGAGTTATGTTTTGGAACTGAATGTATTTAGGTATATAAATATTTGGTCACTTTACCATTACATAAAGGCAGACGACATAAACAAAACAGATACAAGCAACATCTTACAACGTGTCTCTATACGAGGCACTTTTCTCCACGAGGCACTTTATTTTATTTTCTTGACGAATAAAAATTTTTAATTCTTGGTCTTAGTGTCTATATGAAATACTTGTTTTTTTTTTATATAAACAGATTAGATCCTAATCATTAGAATTACTTTTTCTTTGTCTCCTGTTTCAAGTTCGCGAGGAAAATGACAAACAGCTAGCAATTATTATTACAATGCATTGGTTCTTTAAAAATATGAGTTGCCGATGATGTGCTCACTTATAAAACAAGGCTAAACCAACATATCCAATACACTCCATGTGGTTACATCATTCTTTCAAGCTTATAGCAAAAGGTCATATAATGAGGAGGTAGAAATTGCATCACGCTTGCAAATAGAAGGTTATTATTGGCATAATAAAGAGTATAGATTTTTTTTAATACATATAATACTCGTATATCAGGGTGGCTCACAGTGTATTTTTGACCCCAATTTTGTTGCATGCTGTTTTTTATTAAAGAAACCTATAGTTTTTAACATTTTAATTGCAATAGTGAAATCCCCAATTGGTTTCCTCGAGCAGTTTTTTTTATATTTAACATTAAAGTTTCGCTTAACCGGGTACAAAAAAATTCAAAAATAAATAAAATAAAATAAACTATTATACTTATAAGAGTTTTGCTAAAATCGAACAATTATAAATGAAATATCAGACCATCACACACATTTTGAGTGTTTTGTGAGAAGTAGGACGCGAAATATCA
The DNA here is from genome assembly GCA_948473455.1 of Teleiodes luculella. Classification (NCBI taxonomy): domain Eukaryota; kingdom Metazoa; phylum Arthropoda; class Insecta; order Lepidoptera; family Gelechiidae; genus Teleiodes; species Teleiodes luculella. The sequence continues at coordinate 3,735,188 of OX419585.1, forward strand.
TTAATTTTGTCATAATTCGTTTTATATCTTTTATTCTTGAACGTCGCCATTCTAGGTCAAGATTTCTACACTAAAAGATAGCCTGCAATGTCCTTTATTGAATATAATTTAAAGCATGAGCTATTTCTTTGTTAATCAGAAGTTAAACTCAATTTTAGATACATCCGGACAATATCCGGATTTTACGTGCCCAGGGTTGTCACTTCAATAGAAAAAAATGTTATTAATTATTATAAGGTTTTTTTATTTGTATACCTACATAACACTTTAATATTATATTTCCAGATATATTCTCCATAAAAATCGGAAATTGTGATTGATTATATTATGTCGAAATATGAAACACTTTTTGGCCCCATAGTAAGTCTATACATATAATAATTAAATGAAAAGAAATCAATTTATTTGTTTGAAATATGGTAAGGCCATGTGTATTACAAAAATCGGATATCGCCTTTGGTTGCGATTTTATGCCGTGGGCATAAATAATTATAATATCGTTAAATGGTTAATTTATCCCTGGACTTTGTAAATATGTCTCCTAATATTATGTGTATATATAACGTATATGTCTTATTAATGCTTAATGTAAGTAAATAATAGTAGATTAGATGATCAAATATCATCATTTTTTTCCAGTGAAGGGTTACATGTGGCGTGGGAAGTGGTCCACCCTCGTTAGGCTAGCAGCCAATGCTAAAACCCCACGTCCATACATGTGACCTGGAGGAACGGCGGTGAGGCATCATGGAGCCGTCACAGACCAGCCATGGTGCCCCTTTGCCTCAGCAGGAGGTGACTCAACCTGCTGAGGGATGTTCGTTCGGGCCCCGACCGACGAACTTAATGCTAGGGGGGGATGAGGGCGCCAACCCTCATCCTAGTCAGCGAGTGGCAATTGAATCTATGGACTATGCCATAGCCGGTCCGGATATATCGCAAGGAGATGGTAGTGAAAGTAGTCTTTCTGGTGTTAAAATACTAACTCGTAAGCAAGCGTTCACGCTTTTTAAGGAAAAGGGGAAAAAGTTATTACCTGAAGAACGCTTAAATAGGGTCATCAATTATTTTGGTCCTGAATATCAACTTTTAAAGACAAACGAGGAATTCAAACCTGAACTTACAGCATTTGTCTCTAGGTGTTCTGAATATTTTAAACGCTGTAAGTACAATGAAGATTACTTTTTTAATAAACATAATAATTGGCTCAGTGGCACATTAATTAGCGGGCAGTTGAAAAATATTTCAAACTCACCAATACGGAGTCCAAGATCAAAGAAATTTATGAACTTGAGCAAAAGTCAGCAATACAGATCGAAACGAAAACTTAAGGAGATCTTGGATGTGGAACCCAATATAAACAAAATAAAAGCGTTTGTTGGTTCTGTTAATATTAATGGTGAACATCTACCGCATTCTTCAGCCAAAAGTTTAGAAACAATAATTAATATGTGCCTTGTGTCTCCAAATGCAGCAACAGAAGTTTTAGAAAAAATATCAGTTTCCACAAAACAATTTACACCCGAGGAAGCTCTGTCTATTCTTATTGATCGAAATCTGACGGTTAAAAATTATAATGAATTTCATTTAGATATGAAAACTCTGGGTTACAATGAAACAATATATCCTCCTTATAAAAAAGTGCAAGAGGCCAAAAAGTCTTGTTACCCTAAAGATATCCAAATACACGAAAGAGAAGCCTCAGTTCCAATGCAAAATTTAATGGAGCATACTTTCAACCGCGTACTGCAATTATCAGATGAAGTTTTTAACAACTATTGCATAAAAAAAGGTATTCAGTCGGTAGAATGTACTTTGATAGGCAACTGGGGCTTTGATGGAAGTACCGGACAATCTTTATATAAGCAGACATTTTTAGATGCGGAGGGTGATGAAAATAGTCTTTTTGCCACTACATTCACACTTCTCCAAATTATTACTAATAGCAATGACACTATTTGGTTGAATCCTGCACCACAGTCATATCGGCAATGTAGACCTGTACATTTGCAATATAAAAAGGAAAAAAAGGAACTAATCCTCTCGGAAAAACAGCTTGTTCAAGATCAAATAGATAATTTTCGCCCATTCAATGCTGAAACATCACAAGGCTATAAAATTGAAGTTAAAATATGTAAGCTACATTGTGCGGCTATCGATGGAAAAGTTTTGAATGTGCTTCTGGATACAAATTCAAAATTACGTTGTCCTTATTGTAATGTGACTTCATCTCAATTTAACGACCTGCAAACATGTTTTTCTAAACCTGTTAAACAAGAAAGCTTGGTATACGGCTTAAGTCCACTACATTCATGGATTAGGGCTTTAGAATTTGTATTGCATCTTGGTTATAAAGCTGAAGTACAATCATGGCGAATCTCGAAAAATTCAGAGCAGGGGCGCTTAGTCGAGGAACGTAAAAAGAAAATTCTATGTGAAATCAGGGAAAAGATGGGTCTTTTAGTGGATATAGTGCGCCCAACTTCGGGCACGACAAATGACGGAAATACTGCTCGCACTGCCTTTTCTGATAAGCTTCGTGGAACATTTGCTGAGATTTTAGGGATTGAACCGTGGCTACTTGACGATTTATATGTCATATTAACAGTTATGTCCAGTAATTTACCAATTGATACAGAAAAGTTCGCCGATTTTTGCAAAAATCTGGCACAAAAATATGTAACAAAATATGAGTGGTATCCTATGACGGTTACATGGCACAAAATTTTAATTCATGGCGCTAAAATAATAGAATCTTCGCCTCTGCCAATTGGTATGCTTTCTGAGCAAGCGGCTGAGTCGCGAAATAAATTTTGGCGCTTTGATAAGGAACACCATGCCAGAAAAAATAATCGTGAATCCACAATGTTTGATTTATTCCATAGGGCTTTGGTATCATCTGACCCGGTTATATCGAATTATAAAATTCAAGAAAGAAAAAGAAATATTAAGAAAATACCATTACCGTCAAGAGCATTAACTCATGAGTATCCTATGACGGTTACATGGCACAAAATTTTAATTCATGGCGCTAAAATAATAGAATCTTCGCCTCTCTCTGCCAATTGGTATGCTTTCTGAGCAAGCGGCTGAGTCGCGAAATAAATTTTGGCGCTTTGATGGGAACACCATGCCAGAAAAAATAATCGTGAATCCACAATGTTTGATTTATTCCATAGGGCTTTGGTATCATCTGACCCGGTTATATCGAATTATAAAATTCAAGAAAGAAAAAGAAATATTAAGAAAATACCATTACCGTCAAGAGCATTAACTCTATTGAAACCTATTTGCCTACAGCCAAGTCATGATAATATGATAGATGACATAATTTTTGACAAAAGTTTTTTATTGAGAAATGAATCAGAATAATGGTATGTTATAGGTTTAACAAGTATTTCAAAAATCATTTTTTTATTTATCATTTGTGAAAAAGAGAATATCCGTAATTTTTATGTGTTACACTTATCCGGATATAAAAAAAATTGAACTTTGTGACAACCCTGACGAAAATAGAAAATTACGAATAACTATTGAATAACAAAGAACTGGCTTTCGATTTTAATATATTGCATAAATCGCATCATAAGCTGTCTATTCATATAAAAATCTTGACCTAATACCGTGTTATTTGCGAATTATAAGTAAAAATCTAAAAACAACATAAATATCAATATTTCGCAAAATAACAACTGAAAACGAGAGAAACTTTGTTTAATGAAGGTAAATTTAACAAACCATCGATGTATTTAATTTAAACTTTAATATGTAGAATAGTTTATTTTATTTTATTTATTTTTGAATTTTTTTGTACCCGGTTAAGCGAAACTTTAATGTTAAATATAAAAAAAACTGCTCGAGGAAACCAATTGGGGATTTCACTATTGCAATTAAAATGTTAAAAACTATAGGTTTCTTTAATAAAAAACAGCATGCAACAAAATTGGGGTCAAAAATACACCCGAGCTCAGAACTGTGCGGGTTTTTAAACTTGACACACACTTTTTAAACATCTTCAATATTTTTCACACTAAATGAAAATTTGTATTGAATATTAATGAAATTTTGTATAGACACCGATATGCCAAAACTTTGCAATTCAATTGAAATTTAACCACATCATACATTACTTGACTTCTGAACTTCATTGTATTCCGCTAAGTTTAAACACCGCTTGTTCATTCAACTTTGAATATACATCTTCATTTCAGCCGAAACACGTCCACTGCTGAATATATATACTTTGTATGTAATGTAATTAAGATATATACAGAAAACCTTCAAACAACAGTTACCTCTGTCTAGACGAAATTGAGTTTGGTAAAGTGCCCTATTACCAGACTAGCAGCAAAAAAGGAGAATTATTTTAGCCCTGTTTTCTACAACAACGCAAATGCTTGAAAATTACTTAAGTTAAATTAGTTTTTGATAAACAAAAGGTAAAAAGCAGTTTGAAGCGGGCGGCGCAGGACCGATCGATGTGGAGATCTTTGTCCAACAGTGGAAGTCTACATGACTGAATGATGATGATGAAGTAAGTACTAAAGAAATTCAGGTTTCATCATTATTTATGCTACTGTCAAAAAAGTGCCCTTCATGTTTGTAATTGTAAACTCTAACTTTGAACTTCATTTAAATTATCTTTTTAAAAATGTCTTCCGTATAATCTATACAATAATATGTGTGAAGAATGATGAGATCAGCATTGTAGTCGTGTAATAATAAACATTACCAGTTTGATAGACTATAATTTAATGTGTCATTTTGTATAATAATTACAGCACTTAACGTCGCAAGAGCGTACAATTTCAGTTTTTTTAACACTGGAATAATGTCCCAGTGTAAAGGAAAATGGGTAAGGACAATAACATTTATGGAGAAAGAAAATATTCCGTTCTTACATTAGTATTGTAGTTTTAAAAATATTTACCCTACCTACTAATATAACGCTATATTTGTCATTTCATCGTCATCAAATTTAATAGCAGTGCTTTTGCTTTCGGTGAAGATCCATTATATTCTCCATCTTCTTTCTGACCTCCTGATACGACACTCCATCTATCCCTTCTTTAATTTGGTCCATGTATGTACTTCTTGGTCGTCCTCCTTCTTTTACGTTTGTCATTTAGATGCCATAATTTTATGTATTTATGTATGACGTAACATAGTATGTAAGCCATATAAATTTGTGAGGGAAAAACACGTGACGACCCTCCTGCGATAAAACGTGTTCCCCAGGTAAAGGTCTCTGGGGAGTCATATTGGCGCCCTGCCCCTGTCATGTTACATTTAGGGTCGCCACCATTGATGGACGAACGAGGGTCGAGCCAGAGCTAACATTTTATTTTTTTATCAATTTTTTTTTGGGTAATCAAATACCATATCATCGAACGGTCTTTGTGGAGGGTTTACTCGTATTCGGGGAAGGCCGTTTTTGGCTGAAATTTTTAAAACATCGAAAATGGACTTATAAAATCAGTCCGGGGCACTGGTCCAACTGCTTAGTCCAATCAATTGGACCATGGGCCTTCAATAGGGGCAGTTGTAAATTAGGTACACTAGAGTAAAATATGTCGAGAACAACAAACAAGTTCTGTAATACAGTGTTTATTGTTCACCTTAATCTTACAAGAAAGATAAGAAAGTGAGTACAGTAATAAATAAACATGGGAACCTGTCGTCACGATATCTACAATGAATTACACAATTGCAGCCTGTTTCTTGGCTGAGCCGTGAACACTCCTCACGTTTCCATACACAAGCTTTGTTGTACTGTGTACTTTTGTATAAATTACTTAAAGGAAACGTGTGGCATATGTCCCAGGCCATTAGCGCGGAAATAGCTGTCGTAGCGACGTGCAGTAAAAGTATAATCCATGCACCTTAGCAGATGGGTAACTTTGTTTTAAACAGATTTTCCTCCGAAACTAGTCTAGGCTAGACGACGAGGCTAGAAGAGACTTTTAATAGAATCAGGCTCGCTTTTGTAAACAAAATTTTAATCATTGTGTTCAAAATGTGGAACGAAGTTTATAATTTCAGATTATCAACAGGAATCAAAGATAATACTTATTTAATTATGCAGATATTAAGGCGAAGATGGGTTTAAAAATGTTAGTCCTAACTTTTACTTTTCAATTTATTTAAAAAACTTTGTCACTAAAAAGAGATAATTTAAATTTAGATTTAGAATTAGATCACAAAAAGTAGAATTGGGTCCATTGATTGCGTACAATAATATGCACGATTCATATCCACACATCGATAATGTGCAAGTTCCCTGTACAGTTATGCATGTTTATCTAGGTGTTTACCAAGACACCTTCCTACGTAGTCGTCAAGTCAAGGCGATCTACTCGTCTATTATGTGATTCTATTGTGGGAATCATTGTCTCAAATTATTATGTAAAAACTTTATTCTTACGTGTTTTTATGAAATTCAAATATAGTGGGAACGTCAAAGCCACAATGAAGTAAATGGCCAAAGAATTTTTTTTCAAGTCCGCTGAAGCTTGATTTGTCGTACTATTTCGACACAATCATAGGTTAATAAGAAAAATCATAGGTTATTTTAAGCGCGGCAAATATAGACACAGTTTTTATTTTCTAACCTTGCCTCTTCAACTTGTTATCGACGCCATCGTCACAAAGCAAACTAGTAAAATTTAGCTGATTGTACAATTTTTGCCGTTTAAATACTCTGCCATTTCCAAAATCTGCCATTCACCGAAAAAAGGCTTTCAGCTAGCCTACATGCTTACGACGACGCCAGACAATCTTTTTGTCATGCAAATCTCTCGGCGAGCGCGAAATTAGTTTCCATTGAGGGGCCCCGAAGACAATGGCTTCGAATTAAATTTGGAATTTAACTTGGGTTTACGGAGGTTCTTAATTAAATTTATTTATACCTTCCATTATGTTGCTCAGGTGTAGACTCGTGACCTATTAAACGGGTACAATGCGCGCAACCAAAGATGAGACTTGACGGATCACGTGGTTAATCACGTGACGGACCACGGTTATATCTGCGCAGTAGATACAGCGATAAAAGCGATTTTGAAATTCAATAGATATCTTATTAATCCGATCTCATATTTTAGTTTAACTATTTTGAGCACGCGCGACTGTATCTACCAACGCAAAGTCCCCTCTTTAGCATCTGACAGGTCTCATCTTTGGCTGCGCGCATTGTAGCCAGAGAGATGAGAGAGCGAGAGAGAATTCTTCATATCGACGGTTAAGTACCAAATACTGTTATCTGCAAAATGTCATCTTTTAGGAGAGCAAAAAAAACGTACTGTCAAATAAGTTTTAGATAATTTAAATCATTTAGAGCAGTTGTTGGTATACCTATATCTTTGAATATAGCAATCAATCTAATGTAGTGTTTCTATCAAAGGTGAAACAACAACTGTGAAGTAGATCTACATTAAAATCTAAATATCACAAAAATGTACATAGCAGTATTTGGTACTTAACCGTCGATATGTTAGTAGCTAACTTTATCTATACAGGGTGTCTAAAATGAAAAATTCTTAAATGCACAAAGTAATTAGGGCTACATCACAAATACGATTTTTCCCGCCATAAAAAAGGTAGAGCTGTCATATTTAAGTACAATTATTATTCTTTCATTTATCTATTTATGATGAGATTAAACTTCCACTCTTTTTCTCTTCTTCTTAGGTACTTTCTATAAATAAATGATAGATAAATAGGTACTATTTTCATTAGACAGACTAGGTATATTCTAGATACATCAAGATTAAAAAACATTTACAAGTTGAAAAAAAAAGGACGGACGTAGCCGAAGGCGCAGTGTTAACTTGTAAAAAAAACAATACATAACGGGATCTCATTGACTCATTCACATACATAACACTCGCAAAAAAATCCTGTTATTAATAGCTTCGAACAGACAAACAAAACTGTTTATGTTGTTATTTATTATATTATGTAAATAATTTCGTAATGGCCCGACCACGATGCCTCGCCCGCATTCTTAGCTGAATCATCAATTGATCGGTTCACGAATTAATAGCCTTATAGAGATGTAATAAAAGCTATATTTGGTCAGCAAGGGAATGACACGTGATTGGTCTAGATGTCAAGTCTAATCAATGATGATTGCAAACAAAACATCTTTATGAACTGAACGTAATATATGCTGTAGACATAATTTAAATCAAAGTATAGAAAAATAAAATGAGGGTAGCTAAATCTGAACAAGTTTACTATTCGTGTAAACCGAGTTTATTTTTAAAGCTTTTATATTTTCGTAGACAAATATACTTCTTCTTCATATTTAAGAGCCTCGCTCTTGTCGGTGGAGTCTACGCCACTCTGTTCTGTCTTCCGTCCTCTTTTTGATCTCCTGATACGACACGACATCTATTCCTTCCTTAATTTGGTCCATATATGTCCTTCTAGGTCGTCCTCTCTTCCTTTTCCCTTCTATCTTTCCTTCAATGATGTTTCTGACAAAGTCGTCGTGTCGTATCAAGTGACCCAGCATCTTCCCTCTACATTTGTTTAGATTTAGTAATCGTGGTCGTCTATTTATTTATTTTTAATTTAGTAATCATGGTGGTTCCATTTTTCAATACATCTGCATTTTGCTAATATTATTAAACGGAAAACTGAGTTTGTCGGTTCATCTGCCGACGTTACGCTTAAACAGCTACCTATATGAATTCCGATAAAATTAGCAGAGTGAAATATGAAGTGGTAAATAATAGGCAAGGCAGCGGGACAGGAAGCTAGTAAGTTACTATGTTAGAGTATCTATCCATATACATGTTAAATAAGACCTGTATATTATTTTCAGTACATCTAGAACAGAGCCATCCACATCCAAGGCGCCCGTATATAATAATAATAATCTTTAATAATCTTCATTTTCTTGAAAATGTCCTTATTTTCTGTATTTCTTTGTAAAATTAGGTACTTATGTAAGAGCAATGGCTGGCAGATTGTCTTTAACTGAAAGTTGAGCTCAGAACTCCAATGAATGATTTATTAAAGAAAGCATCTTGGCTGTCTATAATTAATAGTCTAGAACGTAATGATTGTGTTTTGTTTATTTAATGGATAAATTCAATTGTTCTTGTACGTCGTAATCGTGTTTGTATTCAACTCAAGATAATTAGATAACGCAGTAGGTATTAGAAAGGCAGCTCGATTCGCAAAAGAAAAGGTTCCAATAAAAAAAACTAGAACTTTCATATTAATTAAGCAATGGTAAAATAATTTGCCTAATAGATTAAGCAATGAAGTAATGGTTAATAATGACAGCAATAACTTTTGTTTATTATAGCTTACGTCACTCAAATTAATAAATAATGGTCTCTATTACAATTTACTTAATCGATTAACAGAAAAGGACCGCTCACGTATATTGAAATTCTAAACAATAATTTAGATAAAGATAATTAAAAAAAACTTCGTATTTTGCCATAATGTTCGTTTTTATGAGTTAAATATCTTTTTTGCGACCATGTCGAACATGCATGTGTGTTTTTTTCTTTATAGAGTTACAAACAAATATTTATTTTACGAAAGATATTGCATTCGTTTGTTTTCTGTTGAAAGATTTTTGATTCGTACACATAAATTCGCTTTATTGAAATCGGTCGACTGAAAAATAAATCGATTTGATCGTTCGCCGCGTTGATGGAGAGAGAGCGTGCGGAAATCAAAAATAGAATGGTGTTTGGTATTTGAATTTCGAACTCACGATCAAGGTGCCTATTGGTTAAGGTGCTGCTTTGTTAAGTGTGACTACCCACTTACTAAAAATATAAATTAATAATTATTTTCCACTGACTTGAAATCCATTTAGAAAGCGTATTTTATTAACAATTTTACGACGAAAAAGCCAGCTTATTCAACGCTGTTCTCGTAGAAAATGCTTTATATTTTTATAACTTACCATTATTTTTCTTCGCTTATTACGTAAAAGAAATAAGAAGTAAAATGTTATGTTTTTATTTAAAACACAGAATCAAACGAGTTCTTTTTGAATCTTGGCAAAGCGGCGACGTGAGAATATAAAGCCACAGTAACACTAGGGGAAAGTAGGGATATGCTTATAAAAAACAGAGGGTGAAGTGACTAAAATATACTATAGAAACCTGAGCCTTAACAGCTAACCTTTGGCAGGCTCTCTCCAAACAACACACTTCGCTACTACATTTAGAATCGCCTCAGTTCAGTTTACCAACACAACTTGCGCTGAGTTACTTATATCCAGATTGCATTTCACAGAAGTCAATCGTAGCTGCTATAACATTGAATTCATAATGGAATGTGCATTGTTATGAAATACAGTCTATTTATGATCAACGATTGTATATTGAAGGTGTAAAGGGGAAAGATTTTGCTACGTTTGCGCGGTTTCTGTATTTTCCGTGTGTAGGTATTTGCAATAAAGTCTTACCTAGCTACAAGCCTTTGAATACATTAAAACTACACAAAATTGTTTGTCTTGTGTGTTTCAAAAATTCTGTAAGCTCACCACTCCGCCACCCAGATAAATATTCTGGTGATCAAGACGTATCTATTCATACTCTTTTCTGTCCATTTTCCTAGAGGTGTACAACGGAACAAGATTTTTGTTGAAATTTTATCAATGAAATGGGTGTTTAGCTATAAAGAAAATTTTATTTAGAGCGCTAAGTCAAGAAATACAGCTGATAATATGTTCAGTGACGTAAAGAGTGGTTTTTTTTAGCCACAAACTCGCATTTACTATATTACAAGGCCAACTGTAAGACATTTCGCATGAAATAAGCTGTGCCTGTTGTGTCTGTTTTTATTTGTGCATTACCTACTAATAAATAAATTTGTTATAAATTGTGATAACAAAATGTCATCTAACATTAGAGTTAAACACATTTACTTGGTTATTTCATAAAGTAGGTATACAAGTTTCCATGAACAAGATAATGTAATCATGGAAGTTGTTCCCTAGAGCTGTAAGTTGTGAACTACGCACATGTGCTAACAAGTTAGTGATGCGGTGGCGGGCCGGATGCGAATAATAACAACTAATCATCTGAATAACGTAATTTAACCCTGCTGCATGTGCAAGCTGCATACTGCATGCCTACACTGGACCTCCCTCCGGCTATGGATAAAAATACGCCGCATTATGCAGTTAAAAATATACAAAGATATTTGTAAATAATAAATTTTCATTTTCGTAAAAGTACAAAAACAATTTCAATGCAAAGAAAAGTGGTACCTACAAAGCCTTAATATATAAGAGCGGCTATCTCCTAAACTATTTTGAGTTTGAGGAAATCTCACGCACGGCCATCTGACCCCAAACTAGGCAAAGCCTCTATTATTTATACATACAATAAAACAAAAATACAATATCACTTAGCAGCTATAAACTTAATCCAAAAATTGTAATTGTTATCGCAATTTGAAGCCACAAGTCAATTGAAAAGCTAAGGTCTGATTCACAATGCCACGTTTATCCGCCCCGGTGTGGTAAAGAAAATAAACACAATTGAAAAGGTGTTTGTTGTTAACCACCGTAAAATCAAAGAGGCCGCCAGTAGTTGCTTTCTCTACAAACAACTGAAAATAACGCTCATTCATGGGATTGGAGAGGTGTGAACCATAGTAAACTCCTTTTGATTGCCATGAATGACGGAAAGAATTCTGGACTTGTACTGTATACTATTGGAAAACATGAAAAGGAAACATAAACCTGATCAAAAATATTGGCTAAGGCAATAAATCGATTGTAAGTTCTTTTTATTGCAGTCACGACATAATACTAAAGAAAAGGGTGGCAAGTTATTTCGGCTAATTAGACACCACATTTTATGTCTCTAAAAAATTTTGGGGTAGAGTCTTCCGCTCCCCCGCAAGTCCGGTAAAGCTTGATCCGTCGTGCTTTTTCGGGATAAGCATAAATCAATTTAAAAAAAATCTCTAAGAACAAAAAGTATGATATTGGTCTCCTGTAAAGTTACTGAATTTGACTGAGTATGTTTTGGAGTTGTAGAGAAAATTTAATCTTAAAACGTTCTCTTCAATTTTCAATGTATTTTATCATTTGCGGATGTTGTAAAGATTGCTAAACCTTTCTAACTGTAAAGGACGGAGATAAAACTCGAATAGACTTCGAACCGGCGGCGTCGTCCGTTTTACTGCCGCGGACCATGTTTACGTTGCTCACTTTTATTTCCATCGGTTCGCTATGTTCACCTACAAATCCACTTGTCATAAAAAGCTCGTAAAGTGTGGAAAGTGGAAGCCGTAACTCACAGGAGGTTTATTCGACCTCCACACAAATTTCCGCATCAATATAATATCAAAAGAAAGATAACAGTGTATCACGCTGTAAATCAAAAATAATAACGATTCGAGATTTATACCTAAGCACAGAGTAGAACGTTCAATGCTTCGTTCAAAAAAGCTGCGCTAAATGATGTAACATGATAATGAACAAGTGGTTTTAATTTAATATTATTTCTTTAGTATTTAAATTTTTATGCTTTGTTCAAAAAAGCCGCGATAAATGAAGTAACATTGATATTGAATTGTCTTGTTGAGTGGGGTTTTCACAGAAAATCTTTTATATTGATGCAAATAACGCAGTTTATGTTAGCCTGTTATAATAAAAAAATAAGCGCAAATAAAATTATTGGCTTCTCAATAAACATAAACTATGTAGGTAGGTACTTTTCAAAATTTTTAATTTCATATAAGCAACTTCTAGTAGAGTAAAAGTAGGTACTATGAAAAGACTGGATTTTTTAGAAACTCCCGATAATTTTATTTGTCATATTAATGACTCTCGCTGAAGTGAAACTCCGTGAAAATGGATTGTAGAGCTTTCTTCACAGATCAAAGTATGCGCCGCGGGTACCCACATGTGCCTTTCTCTGTATCTTTGTATGGTCGGTAAACATCAAAGCGAGGCAGTTCGCGCATGTGCAGTCGATTTCACGTGTGGCCTGTGAAGTCCGGCGGAGTGGACAGCAGTTTTCCTGGTATAAGCTATTCTTGAAACAGCTTCCCGTTCAGTAAATAATATCTTAAATTAAAAGACCTTAGACCTTAGTAGTAGGTACATATGTGAGTTTCTTCCATTTCGCTTCATTTTCCCAAGTCTTAAATAAGATTTCGCTCGTTTTTGCGAAGTTAAGCTAAAGATATTCTTAATTTGGTTATTGCCATAATGGCAAAATTAGAAATAGTTTTATTATGATGTACCTACTTTATTATATAGAAAATATCAAACCAATTAGCCTATTTTCAGTTATGACCAAGTTCCGACTTAATGAAGACTATCTCGTTTGTTGGTTTAATTAAATTCTTACAAACACATAATATTCTAAATGTTCCTTTTCTGTGATGTTCAGACCATGGACTCTAGCCAGAACATCCGCTCGTTATTGAATTTTCTGAACTTATACGGTGAGTTAAAGTGATAAATTTTACAATATCCGTCAAAAACTGGCCGATCATGGTTGATCGCCCATATTTTCTTTCCTTCCTTTCCCGCCATAAAAATATGTAGGTACCACAAATTGACGGATGAGGCAACGGGTGCTATGCATACAGCCAATTAAAGAATGGTGCAGGCGGCCAGTAACTTCTAACACGCGGTTCACGTTCGGAAATGAGCTAATGTACCCGGCAAACAGTTTCGGAATGCGGGCCATTCCACACTATTTCTGGACCAACGCGGAACTGCAGCCCTGCAGACATTTGATGCGGATGAGGAGTAGGTACCTATCTTTTGATAGGGTTATGTCATAGGTAGTCATGCTAAATTAGTTTTGCTTCAAATAAAAAAACTAAAAGTAACAGAATGGCCATCACAGGAAGCAAATGGATTGCTGATAAAAACGTAAGAAGGCATTATTATTTTTCAGTATAGTATTCATTCAGTTATCCATCATAATGGAAATATTTATACAGAAACATAATATTGTTATGAAAGAAAGACAGTTCTTACGAGAATTTATTAAACGAACGACCCATCTGCAAGTATCGCGCACGATATTATGATAAACATGGTGTGGCAGACGATTTAATAATGAATCTCCTTTGGAAACGCGCCAAGTAGACTTGCTCAACGATTGTAGTATTTAACCAATTGCTCTAATCAGCATTATCATAATAAATCTAAACTACATAATTTGTACGATAAAATACTTGTACTGGAAACTTGGTTGGACATTCGTTTCAAAATCAATTTTAAACCTCTCATCTGTACTGGACCGTTGCCAAAACTTTAAATTATTTGCCCTCCACGCAGATTACAGTCTGGAAGGAAATCGTTACGATTCTAATTCAAACACCTACTTAAATTAAGGCGTGCATAATGTCAAATGTCGTAATGTCTAGTCATAAAATGCCTTAAAGATTTTGCTTGCTTGCTTACGGAGAGTGTGGGTTTTGAAGTTTACTGACCTACCTGGTGTCAGAATTGTTGAGCTGAAGAAATTGCTACCTACCAATATGGTTGCCCATCTGTTGCTACTTTCAACGTATTTTCTTTCCTTCATGTGCCATTAGAATAAAAATAACTGATATTCATATGCAAATAAAACAGAGGGTCTATGAAAACAAGTCTACAATGACGCTAACTGAAAACAGTAGATACCTGCAGCGTTTCATTTCTCATATATAATACGCTGGGGCTCGTTTCATAAAACTTCTCCCATTGTGGGAAACTAGACGTAATACGGCATCCCGGGGAGAAATGAGGTGACCTGGAAACGGCTGAAAACAGGTTAACAGCTTAAGCCGCTTGATTGGACTTTGATTCTGCTGAGGAGCGGGAGGCGAAGATGCGAAGGGAAATTACGAGATGGTTCTTGTTGCCAGTCTACGACTTACAGTATAGGTAGACAGACAGAATAATAAAATGTTTCCTCTGATATATTAGAAGATCTAAGTGACTGCTTAGCAAAAATAAAAGGATACTCTTTATCAACAACGGTTTAGTTTAGTTAAGATAGAAGGTAGAAGGTAGTAGATATTTTATAAAATTTTACCTTTTAATTTTTTTTGAACATCTGAGAAACAGATACGACGAGAAATCGCTATTTCTTCCGCTAATTATTTGACATTCATTTCATTAGGCATAAATTATTTGAACTTTAACGATAAATTGACTCTACGCACATAAACATCAATAATAGATACATACGACAGTGTAATATTCTTTTTAGTAAACCTCATTCAGACATTGTATTTAACGATCCTATAATCGTTTGACTTGGCAATAATGATGCAGAAGAATGTCGTCTTAACATAAATGCAGAAAGTATTAAATTACAAAGTAATGAAAGCGGGTGTTATCTGCTGCGGTCGTTATACTTCCTGCGTAGAGCAGAGACAGAGGCATTTGATTCTTATCACGATCTTTACCAGACCATTTTTACACTACAATCTTATTGCTATTGACCTGGTCAAAAACAGCTGACTCACTCAGCTGATGGTTTTAAAGATGATACGAATCAACCACGTCTATTTCGGGAACTTTCATTACAGTAGTAGTGAATGGACGATGGAGTGATGCCAATTATTTTCTACTAATGTCATCGTGTGATACTATGTGTACTACATCTACGTGTATATAGTGATGTATGGTTTGTTTTTATGTGGTTTTTATTGTAGTTGTATTTTAAGTAACTAATTTGTCGAATTTAACATATAATTTAAGGGATTAAATAAAGACAACCTCGTTCTTTTTACTGCTGAACCACTTTATCCCAATTTTTTTTGTAACTGTTGGCACTAGTCTATTTTGTGCCAGCGTGAAGTTTAATGTCATCTTGATCCTGGATTAACATGATTCACCGCAAAGTTCCAGTGAGTCTAATGGAGTGCGCGGGCGCATGTGGGAAGGACTGACCTATTTGTTCCCTTCAACTTCAACCATAGTGCAGAGGACAATGACCGAATACACGCCGACAATTAAGACGAATTTTCGATTGTGAAAGCCGCTATCAAATTATGGTGTGTTCGCGTGGGGAACGAACTCAAAAAGGGCCGTTAGAAAATGTATGTGCAGTACTTTATAATATGCAGTAGACTAGAAAATATCGAAGGGGAACATATCTAACCCTATCATTTAAAATTTTATCTGTTAGGCCAATCATTGTATATAATTTTTTTAACAAGGCTCTAACAATGGCTATAGTTTCACAACAGGAGAATTGTGACTCCCAAAACTAAATGTTTGTTGCTAGAATAAAAAAAAGTTTCATACAAGGGTATATATACTACACAGTCGAAATTAATTGACTACACCGCGCAACTACTATTTGTGTTAAACTTAACGTGAACCCTATCATATAAAATTGCATGCAGTATTTTAGAAAAAAGCAACAAAGTATCTTATTTTATAATCTATTGTATTCGATAAAAAAACTAGAAAAAACGGTATCGATATAATGATTGAATAAATGCTGAACTCCGTAAGCAATATAAAATGGCTTCACATTTGTACAGGTTAGGTACTGACGTCACAGGACGAGGCTAGGTTACGAACGAAGAACGTGACATGACTCGAAAAGGAGTTGGAATCGAGGATCTATAAATAATAAATTGATTGCCTTCACTTTGTGGGCGGTCAGGCTATGATTTTTAGGTTAGAAGTTGAATTCAAAGCTACAGATACCTATCTATCTAATTGCTGATTTTAAGCATCTGTAATATTATTATACCTACTATCATGCAATCTGCAAACACAAATGCCTGCTGCTCTTGTTATCTCCAGATATTTAGATTTACTTGAATATCCGTCATCACGGACCTCATAGGCCAATTTCATTTATGTATCATATAAGTATTATTTCCTTTTTGTGTTAATTGTTTTATACCAAAGGACGTGATTTATGAGCAATAAAATACATAAATATTATTATTTCTAAATTCGAAGTAAGCTTTTACATAAACATTTTTCAATACTAAGGACCAGACTATTATCGGTTGACCGTAAAAATTGGCGAACGTCTGTAGAAAACGGCCAAAACAAACTCTACATCAAATAAGGTAAATTCACGTTAATAAACGTTGAAAATTGAGACAATTTCTCAGGAAGTGCGCCTACTCAGAAACCTGACGCCTTCACTTACTCGTACAATGTCATTTGCCTAAACGAAATTTGAAACGGACTTAATTCTGTTGTTAAATTGAAGAGAAATTGTCTTCCTGTTAGATGTTTTAAGCGATTTGAAAAAGGAATAAAAACAACAACAATTTCTATTACAGACTATAAAAAATTGCTAATAACACGTTTTATGCTCGATGTTAATCTATGAAAAGCGTTTATCAGTTGAATTTTAAATTTATAAACGATAGAAAAGCAATTCAAATTGTTATTGACACTAAACCAAGGATCTCACTGCCAATAAAATTGTATGAAGGTTCACCGATTTATGGGCCATATAAGTGGCATACTTGGTTATTACCGTTTTATTAGTTTCACTTGTATAATGTGATGAATATTAAATATTCTTGAGTAGCCCAATATGAAAATTCTTTACTGTAAAAAGTACTTATTACGCAAGCGTTCTTTTCGCAAAATCATCGGTTTCAAATATCGTAAAGATAAATATTATGATTAAAAAATGTGTGCCAGCATTCCGTTTCAAACCAAACTCGATAAAATTACCATGGTATATTAGCATGCAGTGATGGTCTCAGCAGTCCGGCTTCCAAATTTAAACCGTGCTTCCGCCATGATTACTCAATATCAAACAAACCTTGTCCATTTATTTTGCTTTTGGAATATCCTAACGTTTATCGGGATTTAGTTCTCATTAAGTATACGTATATTTGTTCCAAAACTTCTAGGGAAATAAATAAAGGTCATAGGTGAATAAATTTTACTGTAAACAACCTATCAATCGGTCGGTCAAACGAGAGTGACGTTTGGTTTCCCGCCTTTGCGTTAGCTGTCACCGCTGTGAACGTAACGAAAGCGCGCGAACGTGACACGCACGCACGGAAACCATTTCTCGAATCGCACATCCATCCGATAGCGACAATTCCACACAACATTACTTTGAAAATAAATCGTACATCTCTTTATATAGAGATGAGATTTATGCACGGCAAGTAATCGAGCAAGATGATTTCGAGGGCGCTATTGCCAATCTTCAAGGGTTTTTTTGTGAATAAAACCGCAAATCGACATCTTTATCGATAGGTACGCGTTTCGATTTCCCCTGTTGAAAGCTTCCTTTGCCTCTCTTAGAAATGTAAAAAGAGTGATATTTTTCCAAGGAAATATAAGGAAGTACCGCCTGTCGAGCGGAAATTTGAAAAACTGAATTTAGAAAATGGAAGATTTATTTTTAATGAAATTAAGGCCATACATGTCCGTATTAATAAGAGTTGTACGTTATAACTACGCGCATAATAAAGTAGGTAAACTTATTATTATGACTGATAGGTTAGAAAGTGTAACCATCGATCATCGCTGGTAAATTAAACTGCTTTAGATTAGATGCGATAATAATGCTTACAATCGTAACACTGGGTTTTATTTTACCTAATTTAGTAGAACGATTCTTAGATATACCTACACTTTCTATGATGACATTACATGTAACCGAAAAATAAGTAGGATTAGTAGGTATTTTAAATCAGTATCATGATAATAAACGACAGCTGGGTATGACATACAAGTAATATGAATGTATGGATGGATATCTACCTCTATCCGGCTGGGCGCTCGAAAAGGCCGGGCGATGGCGGATAAGCCGAGCTATATCTGGAAATAGGCCAACCCGATGCAGCCTTTAGAAGGCTTTCTATGCCAGGTAAGAGTACAAATTGTCACTCCAATAAAAGTCCTACTGATAAAGTATATAAATATACTTTGACGATATATTTAAAAATTTTGCTGCGAAATTAATTAATTTTAGTTTGATCACGTAAAATTATTTATGTTTAGATTTTTTATTCTATGTTATATAAAGTAAAAAGACATGTAAGAAGATATCTTAAGATAAGTAAAAAGAAAACAGTTTTGTACTCAAAATGTTCAAAAAGTTTAAAAGTTAATTAATTCTATTTACTACCTAAGACAAACTTATAGGTACAGCTTTCAGATAGGATTTTTACAGAAAACTAAAAATTACTAATTTGTATACATTTTGTGATTTTAACCATGTCATTCAAATGACGCGAAAGCACAATATTTGCTTCCAAGAAAATCAGTCAGCGGATAGAATTAGTCTCAGTTCAACAGTTTCATAAAAATAGCACCAAGTCGTTAGTCATTCTCCATTAAAAGCAGGCTCTTGGAAAAATATAAAATTGTGTATCTTCTGTTCGACCCAGTTTCAAATATCAGGAGCAATTTAAATTGCGCCACTTACTTTGTTTTCTGAGTGCTCTTTCAAATAATGCTAATAAATTAAACAATTTTCCTTTTAAAGCATTACAAAATTGTATGATCGTAATAAAAATTGTTTTCTTGGAACTTTTACTCACGAAGCATTTTCTTTCTCTTGGATACTCTTTTTAAGTCTAATGTGTTTGCTCATGGGATTATAAACATATTAATTTTATTCAAATAGTTTATAACATAGATCATTTATCAAAAGGACTTGAGCGTATGAGTTTCGTAGCATCGCTACGCTAACTACGCTTCGTAGCACTACACTTGCTACGCCCCGTAGCGTAGCAGTGAATAGTGATCTACAACAAGTGAAGTTTGTGAATATACTTTAATGTATACTACAAAATCTTCGAGAATTATTTATTATATACAAATTATATTTCAATACAGGGTTTTTATTGGGTTCCATACCTATAATTATATACAATGTATAGGTAACAATTAGTTTTATGTAAGCATAAAAACTCTAAAAGCTTTTTGTAAATAACATCAAAAGTGCGATTTTTGTTTTTGTGCCGTAGTATAAAAACAACGTATTTATAATCCGAGCTTTATCCGCGCGACCGGGCGTTTAAACGACCTTTTATCCTTGGAACAAAAAGGGGAATTTGAGGACATTTTCCAATTAAAACGGGATTTTACGTACGCAATTTGTCCTTTTTTAATGGTACTGATCCAAAGTGGATAGGCATTCATTCGCTTAACTGTAATCTTTAATTAAAACCAACACGTCGAACTAATACATATATACCAATCTACGTAAGAGAAGATTCACCAATGTAGTGAGAGTATTTTGTAATTGTAATTAGTTTAATCCACTTCTAAAACGTACCAGATTTTCAGATAAATTGGGCATTGAAAAGAATAATTGTTTAGTTGTTTTATATTTTAACCAAATACATCTTTTGAGAGGTCTAATACCCGCATCTAGTCTATGTATCTAAACTAGCGCCTAATATTATATTACCTATTGAAAACTAGCTTTCCGCCGCGGCTCCGCCCGCGTTATCAGTTTTTCCCGTGTGGGAATGAGTCATTTTCCCGCGGTAAAAGATAGCCTACTTTACTCAGGGTGAATGTAGCTTTCTAATGGTGAAAGAATATTTGAAATCGGTTCAGTAGTTTTTGAATTTAAGCAGCTTAATAAATAGTTAAAGACAAGTTCAAGCGAAAGTTCAAAGTTGAGTCTCCCTATATAGGTCTACAGCTAAACTTTTAGCGATAGTTAGTTTATAAGTCCGGGTTTAATCGTATCAAGCCCGAGGCTGACATCCAAGCGTGTTATACTAACTTAGTAACTAGCCAACTTGTCTGGCTTACTCTAAAGTTAATCTCAGAAAAACAAAATATAGTAAGTATACATACATTTTTGTATATTTCTCTGGTCTCTTCTCTAGTCAAAATATCGTCTTACTTGTTTCTTACTGATATTCTTCAACTTTATTGTTGTCTATAAGTAATTACTATTAATAACAAAGTCTGCTTGTTTGTTTCGCGTCCATCGTTATTTTAAATAAATGAAAAACATGAAGCTCGAGCAGGGACAGGGTTAAAAGTATTTGTTATATTTATTACTTTTAAATATAATTTAATTCACTTGGTAATTTTGATTGACTTTAGATAGAAGCTATAGATGAACAATAGAACCTCCACATAAAGGCACAAAGGCTTTTTCTTCTTAGGTAAGATTTAAAAATAAATGGTTCTTTATAGTGAGCCTGCTTGGATACAGGCAAAGGGGTCTGTTGCCCTGGTAACGAGCCCTGGGCCGTTCCAGGAATTCCCTCACGCACTACTCATGATATTGATCTGTCTGGTCTGCCTGCACGTTCTAGATTGTATGAACTTCTGACATTTCAGATCTGGGGTCCGTTGTTATTTTACGTAGTTGTAATAATAGCTGTCTGTCTGTAACTACAAATGTCTCCATAATAAGACATTAAGTTGAAAAAACTATATGGCAATCCAGGGTGATAAAGGTTATTAACTATCTGAATTAAACACGCGTTGAGAGAGTGTCTAAAATTCTTCTAGGCATGCTTACTTGCTAAGTACAATTATTTTCATACAAAATTTTTAGATACGTTTTGTTGTGGTAAGAACGACTGCGCTTTATGACATTATTAATATGGTTTAAATAACCGTGTTTGTACAACAACTTGCCTTCTTACCTATTAACCAGTGATTCATGTCACATGTCATTAAAGGTCATTAATTCCACCGCCCGTATCCTTATTCCTACACGTTCCTAAGTGACGTCAATCATTCCATTCATAAGTCCCACTATCATTTATGATTGGGCACATGTTTGCGTGATTCACTGCCTGCGGGCACCCTGCGGTATACCTACTTATTTAGATACATAATAATATATAAAATCTTTAAATTGAACATTCCGTACATACTTGAAATGCCGGTTAATTTTAATAAATCATTTAGGTAAACAGAACGTGAACCATATCAAATTATAATATAAACAATAGGGACGGAGTAGAAATTTAAAACCTAATTATTGGTACACTAAAGCCCGACCAAAGAAACAAAAAACCTCGCCATATTGCGGAATTTCAACGGAACTTTTATAATGGAAATTGTTGCCATAAACATAAAAATATACACATGGCGCCCCCAGAGCAGGTTTTTTATTTCTATAAAACAGATGCGGTTTTTTACAATCTTTGTATAAGAACATTAGTATGTTCATTCAAACATCACTCATTCAAATTTAAAATTAGAATGGTTAAAAAAGTGCCTCTAGGCCCGTGCGCTGCGCGTGATCATGGAATTACAATGGTTATTCGACGCGCTGCTAACACACATTCGGGAATGCAGTGTGCGTGCATGTCAACGTCAAAACTTCAAGCCATATGTGCGCTCGATTCGGACAAGTTTTGTACTAAAGTGAATGGTACATTTCTGGAACAGTCTGTCTTGGAGAATGACTTAATGACAGCTAAAACAAAAAGGTACTCCTCAATTTGTCCGTAAAATAATAACAGAAAATTGATGTAGAATGTATGATTTATCATACATTCTACATGCAATTAATGGCGAGCAATTAAAACGAGATGCAATTAATGGCGAGCTTAATAGATCCATGCCTTTCATTAAAATACCTCCATTCCTCGCCACTTAAGCCTCATTCATTTCAGTCGGAGGGCTGGCTGTAAGGCGGAGGCCTAGAAAGGCAATACCAAATTGATTACCACGTCTCCACTGCATAATTACTCGAAAGTGGACGTTTATGTAGATTTTAGGTACCTGAGACTTGAGGCTACTGCGTGCGCATACTTTCTATTGATAGAAAACCGAACAAGCGAACACCAACGCTGCACATCGATGACAATGTTGAGTTGGTTGGTATGGCCATCAATATTTATATTTCTTTATATTACGTGAGGTATAATAGCAGTGGCGAAAATCGTTTTTTGTTTTGTAATGTATAGCAAAATTTGGTGGTTTAAATCAGATATTAACGCAGGACATACTTCTAATTAAAAGGTTATAGCACAAAAGAAAGTAATTTGACGCATAGCAATGAGATGAAAGAATAAATTTTGTAATAATGTGGAAAAACCTGTCACTCAAGCAACTATTCCCATGGATATTTATCATTACAATAATTTTGAATTTCTCTAGTCATGTCATTAACACTGTCGTTCTACGTCCTTTGCACATTTTTTTAAACTGATAAATACCTACACTCCTTTTGACTTTCATATCCGGTGAAGATAGGATACGCATCGATCGTGACACAAGCGTAGGTTAATAAAAACAAAACCTTGTTGCAGGCTTCTCCATTCTCGAGTAGTGTGTAAAGTGTATAGGGAAATAAATAAATGCCTATTTGAAGTACTTAAATTCTCTTGAGCGCGTCTAGAATAAAATATTGACACTACACTTGCCAGTCAGCGTGTAGCCTTACAGTATTTGTGATCTACATCTATACTTATACATCTACACTAATATTATAATAGGAAAGATTTGTATTTTTGTGTGTATGTTTGTAATTAATAAACTCTTTTGAGAAAACTACAGACCGATAATGGAGATAGAATAGACTTTGGGGAGTAACATAGGTGATCTTTTACCACGGGAAAAAATGTTAACGCGGACGGAGCCGCGGCGGTAAGCTAGTCATCTATAATTTATTAGCTACTTGAAACAACTTGGCTGTTGAATAAAGTACTCGCGAGGACCGGTTGTAATCATGTCATGAGTTGTATTGTTAACTTGGCTAGCTAAGACTGAGCGCATGCTTAGCCTGGTTTAGACCTACCTTAGGTACGCTTAAGTGACACTAGATACCGGACCTAAATTTGCAAGCCATTCCTGATAAATACTCTATAGGGGTTGGGAAGAGAACTTGCTCCTTTTTTCTATTAAAATTTTGTAACATACTGTTTTAAATTAGAAATTAGCTTTCAGCCCAGCGGCATCCACCCGCATTTACAGGTTTTTCCGTGGGAATGAGGTATTTTCCCACGGTTAAAAGTGGCCTATGTGATAATCCATGGTGTCAGCTAACTCCATACTAAATTTTATTAAAATCGCTTCAGCCGTTTAGACGTGAAGAAGTAACAAACATACTCACTCACACACTCACATACATTCGCCTTTATAATATTAGTGTGATGTGATTGAACTTTTTTTTTTCAATTAAATTAGCACAAATTAGAAAAATCGCCCTAAAATAATAGTATTTGTGTAGTACAGTGTTGGTGGTATAGTGGCTAAGATCTTCACTTCCTTCCGTGCGGGAAACGTCACAGTTTTGGACCCCATTAATACTTGACAAGTATCAATGTTTTAATAATTTGAATATGTTTGAAACCGAAATATCCATAACTGTGATTGTATGAAAGTAAAAAACTCTATTCTCCTTAACGAAACGTACGAAAAAAAAAGCATTTGTATTGTAAATATTAATCGCGGTATTAATATTGCTACGATTGCTACGCCGTAGTCGCTACGCCGTAGCACTCCTAATTTAAGCTTAATCACTCTTTTTTCCGATCTACGAGTACCTACTAATAACTATAAAGGTATAACTTAGGTATAGAGTACCTAATGTAAGCTAAATTCTCTTACTTGGTTTCCATTATCCCTAAACTTTTGAGGTAGATTGGGGATTGCAGTTTTTGTTGGTAACACAGGTGAACGTTGCTGTCCATGGCCTGAATTTATACAGAGAGAAGAGTTGTCTTGATTTAAATCTAGGCCGGAAATTATATGGTCTACATTTCGAACTTTATTTAGCATTATTATTTTTATAATATTGCACAACCGTGTGAAGTCGATTTTTCCAGGGAAAAATATTTATAAAACTAGTTTTATACAAACAGCACGAACTAAAACAGAAACGCTTGTTTAAAATTCCTAACACATTTCCAATTACAAAATCGCAAGTCCCATTCGACTTGTCCGTCCAATAAGGCAATACCTTTCAACAGTGGTCAGCACAGGCTATGCTATTAGAAAGCCAGCTGCTAGTTTCGACCGTTTCGATTGACCGCAGAATGTCACTGGCTACTAATGCACATTTTATTACTTTTTGAAAATAGAATTTCCATTTAAACAGATATTGAATTTAGAATTGAATTTTCTCGCAGTTACGGGTTAAGTACTATTATTTTCTTCTGTGTCGCAGTGAGAAATGTTTAGCGTCAGTGTGACTGACACACGCAATGGGTTGGAAATTTTACACATGCATTACGTATTATACATAGGTAGGTATTTATAAATATATATAATATTTGCTCTGCCATAATATGTATATGGATACAAAAGTAACTCTTTATGACATTATGTCTGTCTATGTCTTAAGTTTTCTAGCGCTAAGAACTGAATAGATTACGAAAAACTTTTTCAGGATAATAGATGGCACTTTGATTGATGGCATACCCACTGTAAAAACGATTTTCAGAAAACTAGTTTCATAATCATAATGAATTAAATAAGTAACATTCTTATTTTAAAATATATAAAATAATAGTTTTATTTGTCGTTATTTTTTATTATTTCAGCAGCTCGGTAAGGCAAAAACAATGTGAACCACGAGGAAAACAATGGTCTGTAGATCATTATTCACGAGTGTTGTTTCTGACATCAGTGCGAGTGCGCATGACACCGCGATCACTGTGTCATGGGCATTATCTAAATGTGCTCTGTATGACAAGTTAGTAGGTATAACTGGTACCTACATTTTATATGAGTTTACGTATAATGAAAATGGTAGATTTAATCTTTACAAGTCTTCCAAATATGAAGTAGAAATGGCAAGGGGTTAAAATCATGCAAATCTTTATACTTCACGAGCAGTTATTAGATCTGAATAATTTATGTTGAATGCAACCTTTATAAAACAACAATACTACATAGAATGTAAAATTAAATTAACTTTAATATCGTACCCCTCGCTAACTGTGACAGTTTTGACGAAGAACTTCTGTCTGTACAGCCGAGACCTTGTCAGCCATTTAAGTACTTTAAGAGCAATTTATCTATCCTCTTAAATCACAAATGGAGGACAGCCTTTGACGGTAATTGGACAAGGAAATTGGGACTTCAATCGTAAACCCCATACCATTAGTAAGCGGAAATAATTTAAGCTCATCGCAGTTAGGAATAGATACCCTCTTACTGGAGAACGATGACAAAGCTATATATATTGCGTGCGTAGTTCTACTTATAATTGACAAATCGATCGAACTCTCTTAAGTAACGTATTGACAGCTCAATGAACATGGAAATGTATTTTAGTTGGAGGCATTTTAGCTTTATAGAAATGGACTCCGCAAGCGTCGAATGGAAGTGTTAACAAACACCTCCCCTCAGCGTTTTCACACTTCAACCCTTTGCCAAAACCCTTTTAGTTTACATAACATGTATATATAGATGTGCTGGTATAATGTTAAAGAGGGACGCCACCCTTAAATGTTTACATTTCTTCGTTTGGAAGCCGCAGATAGTTAGGTTGGGCAACATTTTGAGCAGTTTAGAGCAGAAATGACTTGTAATTTTAAATAATTTATGTTTTTCATGCTACGAAGCTCTTCTAAACAGAAATTCGCACTACTTACGCTACTAATTTTAAGACCCTTTCCTTAAGATACGGAAAATGAACGAGATAATAATAAAAATATGTTTGTTATTACTGAAATATTAACTTAATTCTTCTGTCTTGTATTACTTTTGTATTGTATTTCTTTCCGTAATTTTAATTTCAAAGTTAAAAAGCTATTATTGCCTATTAAATACTAATTTAGTGAGCGTTTTAATTTTGCTAAAGCATCTGTTAATGTGGGAACCATTTTTACGGAACCTTGGACGCGTAATAGTCTTTTGTTAGTTTGCGAGAAATCCGCAATTTACTAGAAGTTCAGTTTGATGGGTTTTTAAAAACAACGACGCAACATAAATGAATATTCGCGTTACTCTTGATGGTGGCACTTCACATGGCTATTTGTATTTGTGTATTTGGCATATTTGGCAAACATATACCATGTATGGACAGTCTATTTGACAAAGTATTGGGCATAATTGTCTATTTGACAAATATGGCCAATTTCAAATACGCGTTTCCGTGCGCCTGTCGGTTTTTTGAGGGACATCAAAGGGGCCAAATAGGCAAATACGCCAATAAACCGTCCACACAATGGCCATATTCAGAAGCGCGCGCGCCGCGGACCCGTACGGACGTGCAGATACCTACTGTGTTTGTGTGCAGCTTGTGTGTGATACTTGTGTGAAGCAACTACCGAACTTACTATGAATTGGGACAATAACACTGTTCTTAAATTTCTTGAACTGTACCAAGTTAATTCATGCATATGGGACCCTCAAAATGAGTCCCATAAAAATAGACAACGAGTCAATGACGCCTGGAACAACATAAAAGAAAATTTAGGGGTCCCATGCACGGTGCCAGACTTGAAGAAAAAGAAAGAGTCATTAATGTCTGCTTATAGAAGCTACAAGACAAAAATAAAGAAATCCGAAAGATCGGGATCAGGTGCCAACGACATCTATCAACCGACATGGTTCGCGTTTGCATTTATGGATAGTTTTCTAGGATCAATTTATGAATGCAACAAAACTAGAAGTACTGAGGTTTGTACTGAAACAATTTATATAATAGTTTGTAACATTTATTTATTTAATTACAAAAGAATTTTATATGTAACAAATCACCGATAAAAGTAATAAGCAAACTCATTTCTTATGTCTACTGGATTTCTCGGGGATCTTCTAGGAATATTAGCAATATTACGCAGAGCTGGATTGGAGGGTATATCGGCCCTCCAAGACCCTTGAACTATTAAATTGTCTCCATCAAATATGTCAAATGTCCCAGGTGGATTATATCTGTGTGAGGAATGTCTACTTTTCCTTAAAAAGTTGTGCAAAACTATACATGCCATAACAACTGTTATTGCTGGTTCTGGTTCTAGAAGTAGGGGTTTACGTAGCACTCTAAATACAGAGGACAGGACTCCAAAGACATTTTCGACTACAACCCGAGCTGATGACAGCTTCTTGTTAAAAATTCTTTCTTTAGTGCCTTCTTGATGGGCCCCAGGATATGGTTTCATTAAATTGTTGTGTAAGGCAAATGCTCCATCACCCAAAAACACATATGGTAGGTCAACAGTTCCATTTTGTAGAGGGCTCGGTGCAGGTAATCTCAATAGATTATTGCTCATTTTATGCCAAAGCAATGAATGTTTTAACACACCACCATCGCTTATCCTCCCTTGACATCCTACATCAGCAAACATGAAGCAGTAGTTATTATTAACTAGAGCTAATAAAACTATGCTAAAAGATTTTTTATAGTTGTAGTATTCAGAGCCACTGTTAATTGGTGCTTGTAAGACTACATGCTTTCCATCTATAGCACCAATACAATGAGGAAAGCGCTGGTGGAAACCACTTTCTGTGGCTAGCCAATCTTCTTCAGTTGCCGGCAACTGTAAAAAAATACATTAATACATATATCTTTATTCTCAGCTACAAAAACAGGAAATAAGATTAATAAAGATTAGGAAGTATGTATGTTGTTACATATTACAGGTTACTCTGTTAATATTATTATTTTTTTATTTCAGGATGAAGAACAGATTGAAAATACAGATACAACTGACACGATTGCAACTGATGAACAGAATGAATCGAACCCAGCCACATCGAATCAAAAAGTTCAAGAACCGACCTCCATGACCCCAACACCACCGGTTAGTAGGAGACAGAGAAATCCACCAGAGCTGGTAGAAGCTAAACAACATATGCAGCAAGCATTCAATTTCATGAAACAGGTTTCCCAGCAACAGCATCACCCAAACAATGCAGATGATGAATGCACCATCTTCGGGCAACTTATAGCAAGGAAGATACGAAAACTATCTGAAGAGCGTAGAGATATCATGATGGTAAAGATAAACCAGCTATTTGTAGACGAACATATGCTGAATTCTCCCAGTAGTCGCCCATATACTTCACCAGCAACTTATACAACATCGCCACCGATGACATTCCAAGAAGTGTATTCTCCTCAATCAGCGCCAATAGAAGAATTTCAGCACCCTCAAACAGCGCCCATAGAAGAATGTTCCACCGTTGGTTATCCTTCATTTAGTAGAGAGTCTAAACCAAACCCTATTCATGGAGCTTCGGGTGATCCCTTGTACATACAAACATCATCAGTACCATCACCCAGCACTTCACATTCTGCAAGGCCATGTAGTACCAGGGAGTTTATACTTTCTAACACTGTTTATGAGGGTCCAGCTGATTCACTGAAAGATTTTATAATATTCAAACCTAAATAGTTAATAGTAGTAAGTAGTAGGTGAGAGTAAAATTATTTCTATATTCATAAATTAAAGTTGATTGAAATTATACTCTTGTTTACCTTCACTTCCTCTTTTAAAATCTGGTACAGGGCAGTGCACACTTCCATGACAATTTTTGAGATGATCTGGCTTGATATTTTAAAGGTAAGGTGCAGGCTTTTGTAACTATCTCCTGAAGCTAAGAATCTCAAAGTAACTGCCAGTCTCACTTTTGAAGGAATAGAATCTCTCCACTTTGTGTTCTTTTTATGGATTAGAGGTCCAATTTTTTGCAATATAACTTCAAAATCTATAATTGACATTCGACAGCAATTATTAAATTC
This sequence comes from Teleiodes luculella, assembly GCA_948473455.1. NCBI lineage: Eukaryota > Metazoa > Arthropoda > Insecta > Lepidoptera > Gelechiidae > Teleiodes > Teleiodes luculella. The sequence continues at coordinate 3,764,758 of OX419585.1, forward strand.
ATTTGATGGTTCTGCTAACATTTCTATAAAAAAATTCTCCATAGATTCCCTGGAAAAGAAATATAGGTATTAGTTTCGCAGATTAGGATAAAACATATTGAATTAGTTAAATTTTGTCATAATTAGGTAATCTACGAAAATTACTCACTGGGTTCTATTTTTATGCATAGTTAGCATCCACCAGCGCCTTGCTCTCCATGGTTTTTTCACTACTTTGTATTTTCTGACGCATAGCATGTAGTAGTAACATGCATTTAAATAATAAAATCCCGCTGCAAGTTGAAACACGTCCATAGTGTTGGTAAACCCTTGCGTTGTGGTGCCAAATGTTTGTGTGTTTGTTATTTGACTGCCACGTGTGGATGGTAGTATTTGCCTCTATTTGAATGTTTGCCATATCATCATATTTTTTGTCAAATATACAAACACCCAATAGCAAACACAAATGGCCATGTGAAGTGCCACCATGAGAATAGATGATTTGCTCAGAGCAGTGGGAAAATTAACATGCATATTGCTTGTTTAATGGGATTATTATGTGGGTAGTTATGCAGGCGTCTCACACTAGCTAACCTTGGAAGCCGATTAGCATGATCTTGGCATTATGCAATGACACATTCTTTGCCTAAGACGACATTGAGTGGGATATTAAATTTGTCATCGTTCGCTACTTTCACGGTGTACCTATTGCTTTTATCAAAATCTGATTGCAAAGGTTCTCTATTATATTCCCCATTACTTTGGAAGGTTACAAATCACTGTCGCCAGATATCTTTCAATAGCCGCCATTGCGATAAAGCCAAAGTGGGCTGGCATTATTCAGTTGGAAATCAATGGACACGCGTTGTTATGCCAATTGTGGAATTCGGATTGTTTTCGATGGTTTAGATTGCGGTTAGATAAGGCAGTGCCGCCCACCGGTGACGGATATGGAGCTAGCGTAGTGCCG